>WMED01007626.1:0-17483 GCA_019650415.1 Pipa parva
CTGTTCGGCCCGCGAGTTTTGAGTTTTGGCCCCCTGTGCAATTGAGTTTGACACCCCTGGCCTATGAGCTCAACCCACCTGTGTTAATTTAAAACACAGAACAACTTTCCAACCATAACAAAAGACATAGAAAAATATAAATAAAGACACAGACACCAGTAATTTCTGGCTAAATTATACTGTGTTCATGTTTATTGTATATAACTTAGTATAAAAGTTAAAAGACATATTAAAGAAGTGGTCTCGCCATAAGCTGTTGCTCTGTGCAAGTAACAATTAGCTTTAAGTGGGTTACAGATTTTGTAACAAAAGTTGGGGATGGGTGACTAAATGGTGTGTAACATAAAAAAGATTTTAGAAAATCTGAAAAAAATTTTTTATTTGTCTACCTGAGTCTTGCATGTGTGCATGCATAGCCCTGAGTCAGTGCAACTAAATTAATAAAACAGTAAAAAGAAAATATTTGTCAATAATAGTTATCAATATTATTAAAAGGGACCTCTTGTGGTCGGGTGACCTACCTCTGAGAGTATTCATGAAACTAGAATGAATTGCTGCTGTAGGGTGTCTTCCACTTAAAAGCACAGTAATGCTACAAATAGAAAATCTCCTGAATTCCTTCGTAATTACTAAATAATCTGTGTTTCCAAACATTCTGAAAGATTTTGACAAAATATGTTTTTTTTTACTTTTATGATACATTTACTTTCAGTTTTCTGGGCTTCCTGGAGCAAATGAATATATATTATCTAACATTCTAGAATACAATGGGAAACAGCAAAGATATCAGGTACCCAAATGAACTTGAAGATAACATTCTTACTTGTACTATTATTGGATTATTCCTATACCATTCAAAATGAGCTTTTTCTCTCTTTGTGGTATTATTGCAAGGTCAGTTTACAAATTACATGTAACAATTAGAACCAGCCAAAATAATGGCACCTGTGCATATGTTTTCCCAAGTTAACAGTATTAGGCTTACTGTTTAACATCTACATAGCAAATATAATTAAAATGTTCAAGGTAAATAAAAGTTTAATGTAACTTTGAGCCTCATCGACTAAAGTCCGAATAGTCGTGTAAAGCTGCAAATTTGCATCTATTCTCCACTTCCCCATGTTCACTTATTGAGCAAAATCTGGGAAGTGGCGAATACGCGACCAGTTCTGTGACTGTGCGAGTCTTACGGAGCTCTTCACATCATTTTGCGTGCACGTGCACAGGTATTTCTACTATTGGCTAAAATGCAGAGTGGTGTGAAGGAGCTCATACAACTAGGTGAACCGCTCCAAATTCACTTGTTTGACTTTGCAACTTCAGACTGGTGAATTAGGGGGCTGATAGCAGGGCTCCAGTACTGCGTAAGGCGACCATTTAATCAAAAGCTCCAGAAGGTTTGTGGAAGTGCACACCTAATTCACTCCCACAGGTAGTGGTGCCAAATTCTTGTATGTGGGGCAACACATCACCATAAATGCAGCAGTATGTGGAATAGAATTTGTACACAGATAGGATCCTGTATATAACCTTTTCAATTGACCATCAGTGCAAATTTACAAAGCAACATTTCTGGGGGTTAGGCTAACACACTACAGCCTATAGAAATAAAGACTCACAGAACCCCATAACATGCGAGGTACAAAGCTTACTCAAGGTGGCGCCAGAGTTCACTGACAGCGGAGAAACCTCTAGGTTCCAAATACTAATGGCCAGAAACAGCTTAGTGTATAACGTCAGCGATGGGCGTTTCCCTTAAGCAGTTACTACTGACAACTCACAGCCTTTACCCAATATTTTCCGCGCATGTTCGGAAGGCGGGGCGAATACAATCACTGTCCAATAGAATTGTAGCAAGCGTGACCGGAAGACGGCTGAATGTGCTCGAACACACACGTGGGCCCGGTGCTGTCTTACTATCATGTCTGGCCTTTTCATCAAGAAGAAATCTGAGGGTATTGGAAAGAAGCGGCGGGTAGTGGTGAGTAGGAATGTTGTGCGTGTGTTTCAGATTCAGGAAAAAAAGTATTTGCCCTGTAGGTGGCTGCTTGGCAAGAGATGAATTAGGGTTTATAGTTACACTACTTGAGAATCTGAGCTTAAGTTACTTTCTGCATAATGACAAGGCATAGTACTGTGTACATCATCTTACCCAACAGTGTCCCATTTATAACCCTTATGTCTCCGCTCAAAATGGGAATCGTGTTTAAGATAGAAAACTACTTATTCTACCCTTTTTATGGTGAAGGTGTTGTAAAAGTAACTTTCCTGTATAATGAGAAATACATGAAACTATTCCCCACCCCTGGGGTATAGTCCCCTATGTTTATTAATAGTCTCACTGTTTACGATGTAACCTCAGATTATGCACAATTGTGACGTTCCAAGAATCCTGCCTTTCACACTGAACTGGGGGCAACACAGAAAGCAGGGGGCTTAGGCCACCCATAGCTATCTTACCCTGCACTTAAAGGAGACCTAAAGCATAAAAATAAAAAAGGACAGTTAAAATACTTACCTTAGACAAAGCCGACATATGAGCTGTGCTGTAATTAGCCGGCAGCCGAAGCTTTCCCCGACGCCTCCTTCACAGTGCACTGGCTGACTGAGAAGCCAGCGCGCACCTCCTTCTTCCTGCTTCCCTGGTTTCTACATCATTGCGGGGAGCGTTCTCATCGGCACCCGCAATTAACGATGATGTTTAAGCCCTGAAACATCCGAGGTGTTGCAGGGTGGGAGGAGCGGTGGCGCATACTGCCGCCTGTCAGCCAGCACTGTGAAGAAGCATCAGCAGCCGGCTATTTACAGCACAGCTCATGCTGTGACTCTAATCATTTGGCTCTGTATAAGTATTTTAACTGTCTTTGTTTTTTACTTTAGTTCTCCTTTTATATGAACAGTTTGTGCCATTGCTATTATTCCTTGTATGGAATCCTTCGCCCAGTGCACAGTTCCTGTAACATTTACAAATTGTTATATAGTTGCAAGCTGCCCAGTTTTTAAACAGATTTTGTGAGTAAAACCTGTAAAAAGTTTCAATGTTTTCTGTGCTGAGGACACCAAAGATGGAAGGTACACAATCAAGAATTTAAGCAGCTTCTAGTTAAAAGAAAGTAAGGTGCTCTGCAGTAGATAATTCACAGCAATGTTAGGTTCTTTTAAATTAGCCCAGCAAGCCCTACAGAAACACAAGATATGTTGTCCAGGGTTTAATGTCTTTTTGGTGTTAATGGTCCTTTAAGTATACTTTGGACACTGTGGACACATTATTGTACCTATGGAGTTTTTTTTTTATATTGGTAAACTTCCCATATGTCTTACGAACAAGTAAATGGGCGCAACTAAGGACTTTTTGTCTTCGTGAAAAAAATCGTGTACAAAAGGCCTTATTATGTTGGTGGCCTAAACGCTTTCCCTTGTAGACAGATTCCACTAACTGAGTCTACTTTGCATAAAATACTTGGGAATCCTTTATCAATGTTACTTGTAAGCAGTGCAATACATGTGCACATGAGTATTGGCATTGCTGCACTCTATAAAATATAGTAAATGCAAAACCCATTCCATGTGCACTCATTAATGCACTTTGCATACTCACAATTTTAAGTGGGAAGGTTCACAAAAAATCAGATGCAGGAAGATAAAAATCTGCATAAGAGAGAAAGCTGTATTTTACCCAGTCTTCTGTAGTTCTTGATTTGGCTGTGCTGCTCGCAGTATTGGTGAAAGAATAAATATGTTTACACAATGAGCATTTATAATGAATGTACTTGTGTGAAGAGGAGATTGCACTTACTGTCAAGGGCATGTTCTAGGTCACTAATACAGAGGCTGCTTCTGTAAAACGAAAGAAGAAAGATGAACATCTTAGGGAAGAAATTGAGAGCGATTCAGATACTGAAATGTAAGTGACCAGCAATCATTTATTAATTTCTTTTCTTCCATTTCGTTTGTGCTTCTGACTGCTTTGCCTCCTCTTACTAGTTTACCGACTCGGAGAAAACCTCAGGAAGTAGAGGAAGACCTAGAGGAGACTGCTCAGGAGAAAAAGCTGCGTTTGGCTAAGGAATATCTGCAGCAGCTGAAGCAGCAAGGTTAGGACAGTATGAGAGATGAGAAATTATGTACAACATCCCTTTATATTAAGTTAACATGATCTATTCCAGCTTTTGGCAGTCAGTGGTGCTATATGCATATTGGTATGGGTCCCATAGCAAAATCTCTCCCAACCACATTAAATAAATAGAAAATGACCTGTTTCCAGCAGTTTTGTACCTGATAACAGCTGCCTTCCCTACTTACATTTTACGCATGACCTTGGCTCCTCTGTTTATATTTTGTTCTAATTATTAATAGAGCTATTAGACAAGTGAAGTATCATTGGTTAGACAGCACTAACCTATCCAACTTATATCCTTGTACTTCTTTGCAGAGAATGAGCGACAAGAAGAAGAGGAAGAGGATCATGATGTCATTGCCAGCAGATTGCAAGAGGATGTTGTATGTTTAATTGGTCAATGTAGTATCTTTAATAAAGAAACACCACAACCTCCTTATTCTGTGTGCATAAATACAAATAGCAAATATGTGTGCCCATGGCAGTGTTTACATTGTTTTTGTCAGTGATAGATGTAGACTTTGTTACACTTTATATTGTGAGATGCATTCATTCACATGATGAGGAAGTGCAGTTTACTCATAGGTTATTGAACTGGATTCCAGTAAGTTGCAAGCAGAACTGGACAAGTTATGGTTCAGGGTACTGAAGGCAATTCTAAAATTCTGTCTGTTTAGCTTATATACCGTTTTCCTACATATAAAGGAGAACTATTGTTTTACAAAAAAAAAGTGTACTGCTTCTCGCTCAATATTCATATCACGATCCACAATAAAGGATCATGAGATGAATACCTCCCCCGCAGCAGGTTCCTTCCAGCCTATGTGAATGAAGTCGATCCTCACATAGTAACCGCCCCCTTTCCGAAGTTTGCCAAATATAATCAACTGGGAATGCGCAGGTGGGTTTTGATGATTGCACTTAGTGAACTGCTGCTTCAACGACCAGGTTTTTATTTCTAACACAACACAATAGTTCTCATTTAAATTAATTTCTAGCAATAATGAAAAGAGTTTTTATAGGAATTACTTCAAGTAATATTGGGAATTTTTTTTTTTTTTTTTTAATAAAATGTCTTTACTCTTTGTAGCTGGAGCACCGTGGAAAACTAAAGCGTCCCTTGGCCAAGGAGGTAGTCCTTATATCGGCTCTAATACTGACCCTTCTCTTTTCTCATTCTCCCAGTCTGTTCATTATTTATCTTATCCACTCCTTGCCTTTCCAATGCTGTTGTGTTGCATTCCCTCTTTCCTCTGCTTTACCTTCTCATCTCTGTTCTTTTTATTCACAGTAATGCTCTATGATTTGAAACAAACCCTTTCTTTCTACTTCCTAGTTGCTCCCACCTGAACCTTCAGAGATCCGTCTTCTTCGTGGTCACCAAGGACCAGTCACTTGCCTTGTGATCTCTCCTGATGACAGCTATGTATTTTCTGGTTCAAAGGACTGCTCAATTATCAAATGTGAGTGTTGTTCAGGCTCATGTAGGACATGGAACCCCTATTTCATACGCACTATTACAGTTACATAGTTTTCTTTTCTACAGGGTCGGTATATGATGGAAAGAAAATTCACAAGATCCCAGGTGGCAGGAAGGGCAGTGAAAGTACACATGTTGGACACACTAATCATATATTGTGCATGGCTTTGTCCTCTGATGGGAAGTACCTGGTACGAGCACAGTACCTAATATATGTAAGCTCTGTAATTCCTTCACTCCTGTCCTGTAAGAGGAGGATAATGATTTCTGTTTACTTATCAGGCTTCTGGAGATAGGAACAAACTGATTTTTATCTGGGATGCTGTGACTTGTCAGAATCTGCACAAGTTCCAGGGACATCGAGATGCAGTGTCTGTGAGTGTTATCTTCTTTCATTCCTTCCTTGTTTCTCTATATGTACTTATTGGTCAGTTAGTGTATATTCTCCTTCCTTTTTCTTCTGTAGGGGCTGTCCTTTCAGAAGGGAACACATCAGTTATTTAGTGCATCGCATGATCGTTCAGTAAAAGTGTGGAATGTGGCAGACAATGCTTACATAGAGACACTGTGAGTATCTTTTAACTTTGTATGGGTGACTGTTACTGTACAGATCCCATGTGGACATAACTCAACAGTGAAGTGTTGTAGAGCAGTATGGGGATGCTGAAAATGTGGTCCCCATGCAAAGCTTTCTGTATTTAAAGGTAATTACTTCTTGGGCTTTGTTTATCCACAAGCGTTTCTCTGTAATGCCAGAAGGGAAAATTGTGTCTGGAAAGACTTTTTGTGTATGTATTGGGCTTTTCACTTAACAGGATTATTTATAAATCGGATGCCAGTTAATTGTGCTGTTTAAGCACATCTGTAAGACTTGCAGCATTTCTGCTTCACTTCACTTGAAAATTATTTTTTATGTGCAAAGTTGACAAAATATGCCATTTATACAAAGTTCAAAAGTCCCCCGTTGCTTTCATGTTGGGAGTAGTGAATCGGATGTTCTCCCTTAGACACTTTAATTCTAATTTACTTTGCCAAAAAAGGGTTATAATGCATTAGATGGGTCCTTACCTAAAGTGATTTTGTGGTTGCCAGAATAATTTGACAAAATTGGGTTCACCCATACACTTGTGTTTGGACATTTGAAAAAGGGCTAGGCCCGAAACATGTTATGTCTGCAATAAAGTCACGTTGGTAGCACACTACCTTATGCTGGTTTTCCTAATTTATTTCTTCATTTACAAAAATTCGGTGCTAAAGACGGAAAGCACCAAGGAACCAGCCGTCCTTGAAAGGATTTTTGGACTGCTGCCCCAGAAGGAAGAATTCTGATATACTTGTTTATTCTTGCTGTGTTTTCTTTACCTGGGCCTAATTCTTTTTAAACTTTATAAATTGTGTATGCTGTATATATTGAAGTTGTTTGCTGACAATCTCTTAAATAGTTCTTAAAAATTAAATAAAATAAAACTTACTGAAAAGGTTTTATAAGTTTAATGCTATTGTGTTGTTACCTGGAATGATCTAAGCAATGCTGCTCATGTAATTTTTTCTTTATTATCAGCTTTGGTCATCAGGATGTAATCACAGGTCTGGACAGTCTGAGTCGGGAGAGATGCGTCACTGTGGGAGGCAGGGATGGAACCTTGCGAGTATGGAAGATAGCAGAGGAGACTCAGCTTGTGTTTAGTGGCCATGAGTAAGTAGAAGGAAGTGTATGGGGCTTTACCTTAGAATGTCAGCTGTCTAATTCATTGTCCTAGTAACTCCTGCCATCTTTTTAACAAGCCTATAGATTCTTAATTTTGGCAACTGGACTTTTCATTGTAGCTGGAATAGGGGGGCATATGAAAGAGTAAACAGCAGAAATTGTGATTTTAAAATGGCTTTTGGATTTAAACAGTGCATTATCTGTCTACAAGGGATCCTTTCCATTCTGTGCTGTGTAGCCAACAACTAGCATACAGCTGCCCATTTCAGAACAGGGAGAGTCTGTCTGACTCCATTTAAACTAGTTTTAATTGTGACTGCTGTAAGATTCACCACTACTGTTTTGTATTCCTAAATCTCACTTATTCTTTATTTTGAGTCTTACACTATTCTTGTTTTTAAAATAATTACTCTTAGCTGTTTTTAGTGTTACAGAAACTGTGTATAATATATATGTGATATTTTTTTGGTTCTGGAACATCTGCTCTATTTAATTTCTTTAGAATCAATAGCCCATGTAAACCACTTTCAGCTATCCAGCACAGAGTGGACCCAATTAAGCCACTGGTGGCATTCATTAACTTGTGCATATATTTACAGAAATCACTTATGGGAGATCTACAGTTCCACTGAGCAGTCAACAGATGTCACTCTTATATCTGGTTCAGAATATTAATAAATCAGGTTTATTGTTTGATTTGTTTATGGAATACCAGTAGGAACATTTCTCTTAAAATTAATGAATGGCAAATTTCATTGATAAATATGTATGTTTTTTTAATAGAAATTCACCATTCCACAGACTGGCACATTAGTTTGTGAGACCTTTAGGAGTTTTGTAGAGATTATGGTTTGAAAAATTGATTAGAATAACATCTTATTGGATGCTTAATTTTGGGATTGTATATTGACTTCACAAGTTCCCTGGTTATAGTCTATAAAAGATTCAATGTTAATCAAATTGAAGTACACTGTGACACATATCTCATGTCATAGAGGCAAGAGTTTATTTAAACGTCCATAGTGAGCCCTACCAAAACAGAAAGCATTTTGTCTGGGGTTTAGTGACACCTTAAATACTCTTGAATGGTTTACATTAAAGTACCTATATTAATTGTATGGTTCTCTTTGCATTGGGGGAAGAGACCAGTGTACCACAATCGTAACAATCTGTCTAGCCTTTATGTAGAAGTGTGCATTATTCAGTCTCTGGCTTAGTGATTTCTATTGTCCTTTACATGTTTTCTTGCCTTTCCTTCTCTAGAGGTTCCATTGACTGCGTGCGACTCATAAATGAGGAACACATGATAACTGGTGGAGATGATGGGTGAGCAAGCCCCTGTTTATGATCTTTATTTGGGAATACACTTTAGGACTCTGTGCGCCCTGTACCTTTAAACCATGTATGTATTATGCATGTATTAATGCTGCCTCTGTTTAAATGTCTTAAGTATGTACTTTTTACTTTATTCATACATTTTTTTTTCTTTTTGCATATTACTTATTCAAATATACCCCAAACCATCGTCCTACATGCCCCATCCTGCTTTTTCACATTACTTAACTTTCTAATGCATCTTTGTTTATCAGCTCTTTGGCTCTCTGGACTGTGTCCAAGAAAAAACCATTAACCCAGCTGAAATGTGCACACGGAAGCCACGGAGAGGCTGGATTGGAGCAGCCATTTTGGATCTCGTCATTAGCGGCTGCTTTGAACAGTGATGTTGTGGCCTCAGGTAGGAGATTGCCAAGGGTGGCAGTGTTTTCTTTAAACCTTTATTTCATATTGATATGTAGCGTTTTAGAGTTTTTACAGTTTGCTCAGGCCTGGTAAACCATTGTGGGTAATTGGCAGCTTTACTTAACTGCTCTAATGTAGTTTGATAAATGTAAACACTTATCTGATCTGTCTCTGCTGGGTTATTAGATGAGGCTAAATAATGTTGTGTTTATAGCAAAGATATTCCTGCTCCCTTTCAGCAATAATGGAGTATGTTTACCAAACTGTAATATACTGTGGCAAAGACTGGAATTAATATATTTGCGGTGATAGTAACTGGTTTTGTTCCTATTTCAGTACCCATTGTTTTCATTTCCCTTAGTAGTTTCTCTTGTGGTTCCTTTACCTAAAACAGCCGTGAGTGAAACGCTAACTCAAACTGAATTGATAGACACTGCTGGGAATGAAAAATACAGTATGTATTACATAGAAGATGGTGAAAACTATAATAGCCCATTACTATTCTTCCCAGTGCCTGTCAACCAGGATTTCTGTACACTGACCTTTCCACCACTTACTTTGGTTCCATCCACTAATACTGTGTCATAGTGTCTCACAGGCCTCTCCAGTAATTTTATTCAACAGTCTGGCAGCTCTGATCTTGAAACATACATTCTTCAGCTGCTGCTGAACTCAAAATTTCAGGGATAACCAATGGCCAGTAGTTGACTTGGAGTGATAGTTCTGCAACACCTGGAAAGCCATTATTGATGTCTGATTTATATTGTCGCAACACTGAGTTTTGTATTTTAACATTTGTCCCACTTTCTGTAAGAAAATGAACAGCTTTATTTTGAATTATATTTTTGTACCACAGGCTCTCACAACAACTGTGTACACATCTGGCAATGTGGGGAAGGATTCCGCAGTTTACAAAGTCTCTTCACCATACCCCTGGTAAATATGAAATCTGTTGGGTGTCTATAGACATCAGTGTATATTAGGAGGCTTCATTTACTGCAGGGACAGGAAAATAAATGTTGGCAGTGGTTTACCAAAGGGGGGGTTTTCATTAAAATGATTTTAATAAAATTAGTAGTGACTGATTTAGGGGTTTAGGATTGTCCCCAGGTGAGAAGAAATCTGGGTTTTTACACTGAATTTCACTTGGATGTGGAGATTATTTTGCTGATCTCACTGGGCATGTAATAGGTAATTAAAAAGCAACCTCTTTGATCATCTGTCTTGAGTAATGTTTTTCTCTGCTCATTCCAGGTCGGGTTTGTAAATAGTCTGCAGTTTTCCAGCTCTGCTAATTTCCTAGTTGCCGGTGTAGGCCAAGAGCATAGGTGAGTTGAGTAATTTGATTTGGAGTAGGGGAGATGAGAGGGATCTTGCACTAATCTGTTTTAACTGGTTAATTCTCTGCTTTCAGACTTGGCCGTTGGTGGAGAATGAAAGAGGCTAAAAATGGACTTTACATAATTCCTTTTAAGAGGACAGACGTGTCTTGATTTCCCACTTTTTATATTCCCCCAACATCTGTTCAGTGCATAGTATTTCTCCCTGCGTTGAATCTACTCTAATTTTATAAAAACTTTTCCCCAAATTTGTCTTTTTTTTTTTTTTTTTTTTTTTTTTTTTTTTTTTTTTTTTTTTTTTTTTTTTTTTTTGTGTTTGGGAGTTAAACTGCTGAAACTACAAACAGATACTTTATTTACAATAACAACAATAGCAGCTTTACCACATAAACTGAATGTGATTCCTACTACACCATACAACAGGAAGGCAATTGGCCATGATTTCAATGCTGATAATGGCCACAACCTACAGGACTGCCATTACATCTGCTGCTTACTTGCCTTGATATTACAGTCCTCTGCAGCGGTGAACACTGGAACCTTAAGTAGGCATCCTATAATTTAACCTGTCTGCTTTCCAATTTGCCTGGGGTGTCCAGGTTTGGATTTGTTCATGATCCACATAATACCCTGCGAGAACACCCACAAGCAACATTTTTCATCACATCCAGATTTGTACAGGAAAATATCCAGTGCTGATTTTCAGGCCCACCTGACCAGTCCATTTGAGATCATTGTGGGACAGTAGATGAACCGTGGTCTTGCTGTAGTTTGCTTGGGAAGAGCACCATCCTGCACTGAAGTCATCAGGACATGGACTTTCGGTTTCCCTTTTAAAACAAGTTGCATCACAAGGAAGATGTTGTTGAGTCCACCACTTCTCGTCCATTACATACAGTTGGCACATATTGTACAGTTGAACCTGAAATATTCAATTAAAAAAAATAACATTAATTGTGCAAACAGATACTAAGTATAGAAAATGCTAGTGTAATATGATCTTTGATATGGAGGTTTAATAGTTATATTTGAGTAACTGCCATTTCCCCTTTAACTAGAGGGTGTTCACATCTTGTTAATGCCTGAGGCTTTGTTGGTTAATGAGAAGGCACAGGCTGTTTCAGAGATCTGAATTTGAATTGGCCTATTTAAATAGTCCCTGGGGCACAGCATGCAGGGAGTTACAGATCCATCTACAAGGGAGAGGGAAAAGGTCAGCAGGAGACCTTTGTTCATATGGAAATGTAAAAGTTCACAGAGCTGCTTTCTCAGTCAAGGCTTTAAATCACTAGATTTGTTATATGGATAGTTTGCTTTCTGCCTTTATCAACAGATTCCAGCTGTTGCTTGACTACCAGTAAAAAACGTTTTTGTAAGTATATATGTATTAAAAAAAAAAAAAAAAGTACCTTTATACAGTGTTTCTCTCTGTCATCTTCCCTGTTAGCCTTTCTTTCTCTGGTTGGGCAGGGCTAAATGATTGCCATTATAGCTCCTCCAATCAGATCCCTTAAATCATGATCTAGCAGGGATCTGATTGGAGAAGCTATGATGTCAATCATCATTTAGCCCCACCCAACCCAATTCGAGAAAAAAGTCACATGGTGACTGAGTCGCTTATTGACTAAACTCTGCAAAGTGGTGAATATGTGACCAATTCAGGTGTCTATGCTATGATAGTTGTGAACTTATGGAGCTCTTTTGCATCAATTTGTGTGTGAATGTGCACAGGTACTTCTACTATTGACTAGGCAGAGGAGTGGTGCGAAAGTGCAAATGTGACTAGGTGAGCTCCCCCCGTGTTCACCCGTTTGCCACACTACATAAGCAACAGCAATTGCCGCTGTCTGCTTGTTTGACAAGTCTATTCTCTGCTTAGTCAATAATGAGAAGTGAATTTATGACTATTTTGGCAATGTGACTCCAATTGTAGCGAGGTGAATTCAGCCATTAGTCAATATGGCCCACAGTCAATTTTATTTCCTAGCCATCCTGTTTGAATTATACCTAAGCCCCAAATATCTTTGATGAATTTATGATAAGTGGTTCTTCCACTAAGATCACTATGAAATGGCCCTGGACTCTCATTCCAACAAAGTACTACTACCTCAAGAAAGGCTATTTGGCAAACCATGTCCCTCTTAGTCAAACAAATCCAACCACTGGAGATGCCCAGTATCTTCCAGATCTAACAACAACTACAAAAGAGGCTGCCCCACTGGAATCTTCTCTACCCATCAACATTTAGGGGGGAATTCAGGAAGCTCCGAAGTGAGGCGCGTAGTGTTCGCCTCACTTCGGAACAAGTGACATGCGCATGCTGATATCCTGCACGCGGACATCTGTACGCGCATTAAAGGGATTCCCCTCCTGGCGAGGAGACTCGAGTGCTCTCGCCGGGAGGGGAATCAGCATGCGCATTTCACTTGTTGCGAAGTGAGGCGAACACTACGCGCCTCACTTCGGAGCTTCCTGAATAACCCCCCATAATTTCCTATTTATGATCAAACATAACAATGGGACACCTATATGAGCTATTTGCCTAATCTAATTTAGGTGGACGTAATTATAAAAGAAAGTGTAAGTTTTCTATATTAGCTTGAACTAGCTTTTGTTCTCCACTCGATTCGCTAGATGGCTGTACAGGTTAAAAAAAGAATTAATTGAGAACAGCAGCAGTGCCCTTCTACTCCAATCTCAGCCTTGCCTTCAGAGGCTACAAGGTCACAATTGCTCTTGTCAAATTATCATTGATAGCTGGAATTTGATACTCCTGGGAGTTAGCAAAAGTCTGCTTGATGCAAGGTGCAATTTATTTTGCCACTCTTTATTTTGATGTAGCACAGTCTGTTTTTGTATTTTCTGATGTCAGTATACAAACTACAGTCAGTCTTGTGTGCTTGCTTTGCTCATGTATTTGGTGGTAGCAGTCTATATCCACATCCAATAAACTACATATTGCTAAAAATGTTCCAAAATTTGCTTTAAGCCAGCATTGGTGTGGCCAGGCAGAACCATAGCCTACACCCAAAAAGCATCTCTTTCTAATTATTATTTTACTAAAGTGGAATTTCAAGTAGGAACAAAAAAGAGGCAGTAAACATAAAAACATTATTTTGTAATTGATATCAATGAAAAAGTAGCTATGGGGACTAAACTACCTGTTTAGCTAGTACACTGTCCCCCAGCTACTCCTCCAGCTTCTTAAGTCTTCTCCACTGTATATCAGGTGGGCTGGCATTGCTGCAGGAACCAATGAGAAACACATCTCACCAGGATGTAGTGACATTAACTTGTAAGATGAACTTCCTATTGATTCCTGCAGTAGTGCATGGTGAACAGAAGCTACTCATTAAAGAGACTGGAGGACCAAATGAGGGGCTAAACAGATCGTTCCATCTTTGTTTTGGTCTTCTCTGAAACTCTCCTTTAATTACTATGGCAGCAATGAGGGGAATGGCCTGTGACATCACACTTAGATGATTCTGGTCCTTGGGGAGATACTTAAGAAAATTAGTGGCTTCTAGGTAAGCATGATAAGTGGCAGCAGACAACAGATCTGTGAATTAGCAATCATTTCAACGTAGCCTGTTGAATTTATAAATAAAAATATCCTGAGGAGTGTCAGTAATTTAATTCACAAAAAAAACCAACATTTTACACATATTCTCTCTATCCAAGCTTTCAAGCCAGTTATGCTAGCTTGTCCACATACTCTATTGGGCATGCATTAACCATTGTTTGAGATCAATGGTAATAACAGGAGTTAATGAGTATTGATTTTTCAAGATCATATAGGAGTCTTCTGCATCTTGGTTCAGAAGGAGATAAAGGCATCATCTTGTTATTCTTTGCAAGCACCATAAGATTTCTTGCAGTTTTCTCCCATTGCTGTGGAATTTTATAGGATTTTACATGCATCACTGATCAGTCCAATTCAATTTTAACTCAGGAACATCAATTTCAAAATGTTAAAGCAGTAATATGCAAGTAGATTTGCTTCCGGTTTTTATCAGGTACTTGACTGTCCTCTACCCATGTTTAATAAATAGTGTATCCTTGGGAGACTTTTTGTCTTTGTTATTTTATTTTCTTCTGATTGTGTTTCTGGAGAAAACTTGGTCTCTAAAGTCAATTTCCTAATAAAAACACCACTCAAGACCTTCATCTGAACTGCATCTAGTACAGAGTACGCTAAGCAACTAGGACATACAGTATTTGCCCAATCAAAATGTAACAATCATTGTTGTAGGTCCTGAAAATGTTAGCACACCATAGAGCTGTACCCATCATGGCTCCCCTAATACAATGTAGTTCCTCTTGTCCCTGTGCTTCTTGCTGTAGCTAACCATTGTAGTGCTTGCTCTCTAGGTTATATTTTCCAAAATGATTATGTATTTTTCTTGGAGATAAGAGAAATGCCTCTAATTTAAGACCATAGTATTGACATATATCAGTCTTTTTTATAGTGAATAAAGAGAATGGCCTCTCAACAAACGTTACAGGCATTGGCTGTACATAATCTATATTCTGTACACCATGAGCTGTACCTGAGTTATTTTAGTTGAACCCATATATCACCTGGACAAATGCAAATCTGTGAATAACACATGCTTCACAAACACCTTTTTTATTCAGGATGCCTGCATTAAAGATTAGGTGTGCTTATTGTTGTAACTGTGACTTTTGCTTAGAATATTTTTAGGCTTCTAGGTTTCCACCTAAATGTTTTAATTCATTTTGTGACAAGACACCTTTGGCTACAGATAGCTGATTTTGTTGGGGGGGTCGGGGGATCTGGATTGGAAGATTGTTCAGGTACTGTATTTATTTATTTAATTGGAATTTCTCCCCTGAAGCTGCTTTTAGTGTCACTAGAAATTTGTCAGGTAGTGGAAATAAAGCAAGAGCTCCTGTACATTACATTGTTGCCAGGCTAAAAGGGACAACTCTGGCAGGTTCTCAAAAACTGCTGGTGTCTGCTAGAGTTCACCTAGTCTGGCCTTAATGTAAATCTTGGTTTCGGGCTGCTTTGGGAGATTTATTATATCTCTGCTTAGGTTTTGTTTGGCTTGTTGTGCAGCACCTCTTGGCTCTGTGCTCCAATGAAAAGATTTTTCCAATGTTTCCAATTTTGAAACTGGATTTTAAACCACAACTAGTAATGTCACAGGTCTCAAAAGAGCCAAACTCAAATGAGCTAGCTGGTGTTTAAAGGAACAGTCTGGCCAAAAACAAAACAAAACATTTATTTATGCTAATTACCACCTTTTATTAAATACAATTTATTATGAATTTTTAAAAATAAAAAAGTTAAAATTGTTACCTGTAAAGAAATGCTATACAGCACTTCCGTGTTGCATACCCCATCTTCAGACACTACTCTACGGCGTCCAAATCAGCCGGTTCTTCTCAGGAGTGCATTCCTCTCTAGCTGCGCTCCTAATGAAGCCCCACATGGGCACTTTCTAGAAGTCACATGGAGAGAGTGCATGTGATCAGTGCGTCCTCCTTGGATAATGTGCACACTCTCCCATGTGACTTCTAGGAAGTGAGGATGCAAGGCTTCACTAGGAGCGCGGTTAGAAAGGAATGTGCTCCTGAGAGGGGTTGTCTGATTCAGATGCTATAGAGCAGCGGTTCTCAACCTGTGGGCCGGGGTCTCGAGGCCATCCCAGGTCGAGAACTGCCGCGGCACCCGAAAGCGCCCGCAGGAACCCTTCTTATAAGGGATCCTGCGGTTGACGTCGGCCGAAAACGTCACCACGTGACGAGCGTATGTGATGACGTTTCGGCTGAACGTCACCACGTGACGCGCGTACATGATGAAGTTTTGGCCGAAACGTCATCATGCACGGCGTGGTGACGTCAACACCGGGGGTCGCCACCCCCAGAAGGTTGAGAACCACTGCTATAGTCTCCGTCACTGTGTGAAGATGGGGTATGCAACACGGAAGTGCTGTATATCACTTCTTTACAGGTTTTAACTTTTTAAAAAATAATTGCTAAATCATTTAATAAAAGGTATAAATGTATTTTTTTTTTAATTTTCATCAAGACTTACTTGAAAAGTATTACTAGGTTATGTGACTGGGTCTGTGACAAAAACAGAGGTCACTGCCACATTTCTCCTATATAGAGATTATTATGGCTTGGCTGTTACATCATTATACATGCTGTGGGGGCTAAACTAAAAATTGCAGCCCAATGATATAATTATATTATCATGGACTTCTCTTCTAAATTTCTGATATAATGTACAATGTTCATTTGGTTACCTGGCAACAATTTTAGACTAAAAATGGCTAAAACTGACTTTCTGATTTTTTTTTTTTTTATCACTCTGTAAAACTTCCCCCAGTTCATCTACTCATCAATTAACGCAATCATGGCTAAAAATAGTCAAACTGAGGTAACAAACTGTCTAGCGATAGTGCCTACATATTATTTTCCTGAGAAATCACACAGAAACAGAAAATCAGAAAGAGATTCTGCGTAAGATTACACTGTTACCATTTATTACTTTTAGCCAGTCTTTTCAGGTATGTATGAAATCAGATGGCCACTTATTTGTTGTAACGTGCATTGTACAGTGTCCTTTAGTCTCTGACCATGACCACAGAAACATCTAAAAACATAAATCTTCATACCTCAGAATATTGAAAATGTGTGATATCGCGCTAAACACAAAATTGAATAAGAGTATCAAAATAAATAACACATAAAAGTCCACAATATGCAGCTTTCCGGGTAAGAGGCTTTTTCTTTCACTCTCTTTTTTAGATGACAGGTTATTTCTGAAAGAGGAAAGCGCAAAAACAAATGTGCACTAAGTGCGTTACCAAAGATAAAAAACGTATAAAGTGTAAAAAACCAAATCACCAAGAAAAAATATATATGTATAGTGATCAACAACGAATTTCTCTTAAAATCATGTGATCGTGTATAATCAACAAAGGCTGGAAATCCACCACTTGATGTGCATAACAGTGCCAAGACACTCCAATAATAGGAACTCTCACCAGATGACCATAAAACATGCGCCTTTAAATGATCTCCAGATCAGCCAAAGATATATGTCCCACAGAAGGCAATAAA
>WMED01007627.1:0-17482 GCA_019650415.1 Pipa parva
TTTCATGATTGCACTATTTCAAATTATTCTAATTCGTTGACCAGCACTTGTACAGGGCAGGGACCTCCAACCTCTTGTGTCTACCTCAACAAAGCACTTAAAGTGATGTATCCTTGTGATCTTATATTGTATTGTTTAATGCACTTTTCCCATGCCTGTATTATATTTTTATTACTGAACTGTACAGAGCTGTGTATGTTTTTGGTGCTTTATAAATAAAATTATACATACATATATACATTTGTTAATTTAACCTACATTTCTGCAACACAAACTCACAGGGGGTCATTCACTAAAGTGTGAATTGTTGCGTATAGGTGTGAATTCACCAGCTAAAGACAGTCTCAATACACTGCTACTGTCACCAATGCGTCTTTATAATGAGAATATTGTCACAATCGTGACTTTACTTTGGAAAATTGTCGCAGTCACAATTTTTATAATTGTCACGGATTTGCCATGGGAATCAACTGTTTGAGAATTCAACAGTCAAATTCTCACTTCAGTGAATAACAACCCCCACAATCATTTCCCATCCTTGCCATCTATTTGATTACTTATACTTTTCCAGCATGCATTATTTTACAGGTACATGGCAGCCTCTGTAACATTTCAGATCCATCCCCTGTTCAGAAAGCTGGTGCCACAGGTATTGGCTTCATACAGAGCATATATGAACCCGGTACTGAATGTATTCCTTATAGAAATTTACAGTTTAATGGACTATGATTCCTAGCATTATGTGTGATGGAGTGTAGGGGTTCTATAAGCCTAGAGGTACTAATTTACTGTTTTATAATACAGTATAATACAGTGGTTTAGGCTGGCACCTTTAGCATAACAGTTATGGTCAGGGTACCTTACTTCTTCTTTAACAGTAATGGGTAATTTCTGTCCCTGTTAAAACATTTCCATCATAGCATTTTGGTGTAGAATGTATGCTGTTTAATAGATCTGCTGTATGGTATTGATCATTTTTTATGCTGTTATTTTATAGTGGACAGTATTGGGATTAGTGATGAGTTGAAATCTAAACTTAAAGATGTACTCATCCAGCAGCAGCAGTTCACGCTTGGACGGACACTGGGAAAAGGTAAAAGCTTAATCATACAAAGTCTTTGTTTGCTTTTTCATTTTTTTTTTTTTTGCCTTTAACGTTTAAGATTTATGTACTGCTCTGAATATAAAAAAAAAAGATATTTGAAAAATGCACGAGCTATTTAAATGGTCAAGAGGGAGAAATGTACAATTCATTGTTGGATTGTATGGTTTCAGAAAGGAAATTTGTTCAATTTAAGTTTAATTTTACATTTTGTTATACTACTGTTTTCAACATACAGGTAGTTAAAATAAAAAAAATGATTCTGAGTTAAAGAACTGCATTGGGGTCTTAACAAGCGCTCGTTCAGTTTATCTCCCTAGCTTCAGTTATGGTTCCTGGATTCCCTTGCAGTGCACACACATGGGGGTTATTCACTAAGGAACAGCGGATTCCCATAGCAAATCCACTACAATTTCCCCATTGTAAAGTCGCGACAATTTCCCCATAATAAAGTTGCGACTGCGACAATATTCTCATTATAAAGACACGACTGAGACAGTAGCAGCCTATTGTGACTGTCTTTATCTGGCGAATTTGCACCTATACGCAACAATTCGGAATTTAGTGAATAACCCCCCACAGTGTGATTGAAATCATGCTTCTGTGTACTCATGCACTAGTAGCGGTGCAGTCCAAAGGTAGGCGGACAGATTTACCAGTGGCTTTCAGCAGAATCCAGATCAGTAGGAGAAAAGGTGTCCTCTCTTGTCCAGGAAAACGAGGGCTGGTAAATACAGTTATCAGCATTCAAACTGCTCAGGGCTCTCCTTTAAATTAAACTTCCACTTAAAAAATATCTCACATCTTGGTCAGTAAAACCAGGGCCATGTTAAAAGAATTGAAAAATTCTGCATTTCCCAGTGTCTACTAGTTTTGTTACTCTAGTACAATTACCAACAATAAAGTATGATTTCCAAAACCATAAAATGACTAGTCTTATAATATATAACACGTATTAGTGCCTCTTTGTGTACTGTAGGAAGAAGGAACTGTTTCTAAACACTACAGTACTCACATTTTCTTAATTTGTTTGTACTGATACTGCTTAAACCAGAACATATTGCGGAAAAACCATGGCCAGGTTCACATGCTGCATCAGGGCCGCTTTATTTGCCTCTGGGAAAAACTAACATTATCTCCGAGAGGGATATAGGTTATACACTTTGTCTACAGGCACAGCTGTATGGCAAAGTCGCCAGGGCTGTGAGCCATCCACAGCTACAACTGCTCTAATGGCAGTAGTTCCACCCCTGACTGAAACCCATTTTCTGCTATATCTGGAGTACTGTGGATAATGTGACTATTGGTAGTAAGTAGTAGACTGGCCCACCAAAGCACTACAGAACGCTCCGATGAGCCCCACTATTTAAGAGCCTTGGCTTGGAACCAAAAAGTATTCCTTTGAACATTTGCAGGTCCCTATCCAGCTTTAATTACTGTAACACTTAGGCAATTAGCTCTTTTGTAATGTCCTGCTAAACCGATAATTTATTATGATAGTTCTAGTGTACATGACAACTTTTGCTAGCAATCAGCTTCTCTGGTGGTCCCAAGATGCCTTATTCTGGCACTGGTAGTAAGTTGTAACACATTAGAGAAGATGGAGGACTCACTAATAATCTTTGTTTTAACAGAAAAGAGACCAGGAGCTTAAAGATAAGTCATGAAAAGGTGTGGTGGATATGGCTGCCATTGGCTGGCATTACATTTTTCTTTAAATATTTGCTAACTCAGCTGTTACATTTTAGGAGAGTTTGGCTCTGTACGAGAAGCACAACTGAAGATGGATGATGACTCCCTGCAGAAAGTGGCTGTTAAAATGCTGAAAGGTATGTTTATTGAAGCTGCATTTACCCACTATTGATACTCTTCATAGCTCTTTAGAAGAGGATGGACATAATCCTGTATAAGCCATTATTTGTATAAGTAAAACCCAAATCACTTGTTCTGTGTCTTTAAGTTCAGCATTGATTAGATATTTTAATTTTGTTTATTCCTGCTGGCATACTTTCCATTTTGTCTCAGTGCAGCATGTAACCAATAAAGTTGTGAACTTTACAAACATTACTGTACTTAATATATGAAATCACTGCACACAGCAAAACACACAC
Organism: Pipa parva; assembly: GCA_019650415.1. Classification (NCBI taxonomy): domain Eukaryota; kingdom Metazoa; phylum Chordata; class Amphibia; order Anura; family Pipidae; genus Pipa; species Pipa parva. The sequence continues at coordinate 3,214 of WMED01007627.1, forward strand.
AAGGGGCTTGTTGTGGACTATGTTAATTATGGCTTTTACCAGGTTTCTGCTCTTTTCTTAAAGGCATTGGGCAAATAAGCAGCTACTAGTTTCTGTTTTCCTAAGCAAACATTTTAAAAAAAGGAATTACAGGCGCATTCTTTCTCTCTGAATCTGTATGTATAGAATACATTTTGCACAGAATTATCCACATTTGTAGTTATTTGCATTGCAGACATTTTATAAAAATTAAGAAATAGACGCCTTAGAGACGCACACTTGTGTGAACACCTCATTACGTATTTGATCAGCGCATAAGGGACCTTTCTTTACTTTTTTCATGTTCTTTTTGAAGGATGTTATATTAAATTTACATTAAGAGACCCAAAAGAGGGTGCATGTCCAAGATATCATCATTTTAAATGCTGAGCTGTAGTTGGTGTGGATATGATTAATGGGTAATAGCACCAGCACTAAGGAAGAATAAATTCAGTGAAATCTGGTGTGCGGGGGAGTGTGCTGCATCCTAATAGTATAGCATTTTACTCTAAAAGGATAATGTAGCATATGCCAGTTCAGCCATGTTAATGTAAGAAAACAATTGCCAGCAACTGCTTTCCATTGAAAATAACAGAAATCTGCAGCAACTAAGCAAGGAAGGTATTCAGTTTCTGGTTTCCCTATTATCTCAGGAATCCTTAGACAGAAGAGGGTTGGGTGTTTGTTATTTCACTTTTCATGAAGTGAAGAGTCACACAGATAAACATTTACATTCTTTGCATAATTTAGTCTGTGACTATTTGCAGAAAGGGGCATGGCCAATAGTGGGTGTGGCCTTAGGTGGCACATATTCTGTGCCTATAAGGTCTTAAATGTAAAACGTTCATTGAGCATTCAGTAAATAGACTTAATACCTTTAGACAGGCAGGACAGAGGGACTCATCAGGAGCTTAGAACTACTCCCAGTGTGCCCCATTTCCTAACCTGGTGGCCTTCTGGGTAACTACCATGATTAATACTTGTAATACGTGTATCAATAAAAAGTATAAAAGACAGTTGATTTTTTAAAAAATTGCTATATACAGTATATATATATATATATATATATATATATATATATATATATATATATATATATATTGTATATATACACACACACACACACATATACTTGTGCATACCTTTACATTCATTTTCAAAGGGATGGCAACTGAAAAAAAAATACATTTTTTAATTTTTATTTTCAAGCAATCCTACATGATTGAAAAACTATAAAAGATGTGGCCCCTTTAAGAATCAATTCCTGATTAGAAATAATACCAGAGTACATATTCCAGTTTCACGTTGAGCTATAATAAGCTATTCTCATTTCCGACCTTATCTCCTGCTCCTTTTAACTTTCTTTCTTTCTCTTGGCAGCGGAAATTTTCTGCTCCAGTGATATTGAAGAATTCTTGAGAGAAGCTGCTTTTATGAAGGAGTTTGACCATCCAAATGTCTGCAAATTAATAGGTAAAAATTGCAGACATGGATTTATGCTGCTGACTCTACCAATTAGGGGATTGCTAAAGATTCTCATTATTTTACTTTTCTTTCATAGCCTCAGAATGGGTGACTAAATAACCACCAAGTATATGGCACATTGCTTAAGTGCTACATTTATACCTTTGTGGCCAGGTGCTGCTGGGAAGATAATAATGCAGCAACCCCCAAAACTATTTTTTAAAGCATTCAGAAAAATATCTGTTCTTGTAGTGGTTTCATTAGGTTTAAAGCTGGGGTCAAAGCAAGCTGTTTTTCAGCTGAGCTTTTTTAATTAGATTCATTATTGTTTATGATGCAAAACACAATAGTATATGTGGATTATCCCAGAGGAAACAATGGAGACTATTTTTCCCACTCAGCTGAAAAACAGCTAATGTGGACTTCAGTAAACAGCCTTAATGGTACTTTGTTCCTTAAAGATCCAAATAACCATATTCCACAAATATTTCTGAATCCTACCACCTATATCCATCTTTATTTCTGAAAACCTGGATGTGGGATATTGTGTTGGATCCATCAGAATTCAGTTTTGTTTTTCATACTGGATCAGGACTGCTTAGATCGGGGGAACAAACCCCTGAATCACTGTAATTTTGTAATGTTTACTTGTTTATCAAATGAATTAGAGCTAGGAAAGCTGATCTGTTATATTGATGTCAAGCTATTGTTATTGGTATTTTGAAGTAGCATCCTATGTTGTATTCTTAGACTTATTAGAACACTGGGGGAATGTATGAACAGGGTCATTGTTCTGACCAGGTGTAGTAGCCTATAGCTGTGAATCCAATGGCTAATCACAAGTGCCACACAGTCAATGAACTGGTCATTCTTATTAACTTAATCTGCCTACCGTGGCAAGATGTGTGGGCCTGACAACCATAAATTTAAATGTTCAAACCTAGTGTGAGTGAACCTAATTTTGGTCAGTCAAATCATAAAATCCAGTGGTCCGTTGACTTGTTCAAATAGTACAAGTGACCAGCATTGTGGCTACTGGCTAACAATCAGATCCATGCAATTTTCCATTCAAGCACATACAATTTAATTATTTCATATGACCCTGCATAGCCAAACATTTATTTACTTTAGAACATATGATCTCTGTAGTCATTTTTCAGTTTGTGTACAAAGTGAATCAAAAACAAACACAAAATAGTGCAGCGCTAAAAAATATATAAAAATAAACAGTGTTCTCAAAAATGATGAAATATATATTGAAAAAGTTCCCGTGAAATAATTTGCAGCTTCTTCTTCAAACCCGGAGTATTCCCCAACTCCAGCAAACATAAATGGATGGAAATATCTGTGCAAAAAAGAAAAAGCGCAAAAAAGCACTAATATAGTGCCGAATCACTATGGCAGTGATATATAGCAAAAAAGACCCAAAATTAGATGTGTCACAGTATTTTTTTGTACAGATATTTCCATCCATTTTTCAGTTTGTAACATTCCTTTATCTATTTTTGCAGTGTGCATTGGACCTTACATTCTTATTTTTAACATGACTTATAGATTGAAATCGCTCAATTTTGGATTAAAAAAACAATAACAGTCAGGGATTACATTGTACAGTTGTAACATCAGCAGTTTCTTTTAAATTACAGGTGTAAGTTTAAGAAGTCGCACCAAAGGGAGGCTTCCAGTCCCAATGGTGATCCTACCATTTATGAAGCATGGAGACCTGCACACCTTCCTGCTGATGTCACGGATTGGGGAAGAACCTATTGTAAGTGTCTCTTCCATCAGTATTGAAATAGACGTTATAGCAGAATTTTTGTGTTTCTTGCATTTTTTTGCTTTCTGTTGCGTTCATGCTCCACCATAGTCATTATTTTTACTTGTGCACATTATTAATTGTTATATATATATATATATATATATATATATATATATATATATATATATATATATAAAATAATGTAGCGTGTTTTCCAGTGCTGTTGAAAGGATAAGAAACAAATTGGAATTATAGGAACAAAACAGATCAGCACAGTTCTGGTTTTGTAAATATTTGCTTCGTTTGGACATTCACAAAATCTTTAAAAACTCCCATTATGACAAAAATGCACTGATATCAAAAACCCAATCAGATGCTACAAATAGATCATGTGGTTTCCCACTGGCAACTAGGACGAAAATGGGTCCTGTCTGGTGCTGTTAAAAAAGTATTCCATTTTTGTCTACATTCTTAGTACAATTTACTTTTTTTTTGGGGGGGGTTTGAAATTAACCATAACAGCATTGTCTACTTTGAATTATTTTGTATAAAATTAATATACAAATAATAACTGTAATGTACATTCTGTTTTGCAATGCCTTTTTAGTGCAATTTTCTTTTTAAGGTGATTGTGTTCTATGGGGTATTACACAGACAGATCCACACAACCTGCAAACTGCCTGTAGCCCAAACAGCCACATCTCTCCCAAGAGTGCTCGAGTACCCCTGTGCCCCACCCTGCTAACTTAAGGTCTACTAGAAGGACCAGGAAACTCTCTGTTCAGTTCTCTCACTCTCCCAACAAGCACCTCTCCCAGACATTTCAGTAGAAACAAAGTTTTGCAGCACCAGTAAACCTGTGTCTCTCCTTCATGCTTGCAGTCATCTTTGTGCGTGGTCCACACAAACGCATTCTTTTAAATTATAAAATTCCCAAATTATTGTTTTGAAATGCATAGTGAAAGTAAATAACATCATGAAACAATGAGCTAGCTTTGAAATGCTCAAAGATAAGAATTTTGGAATAACATATTTTTTTGACTAAACTAACCTTGGGCGATGAAACATTTTGTGATCTAAAACCAAACAACTTACATTCATTTCTAGTAAATAACATTCACAAATACTGTGAGTGGTTTAGATAAAACTTTCCCCATGTGTGGTGCATCGTTTACTTATGCTCTATGTCTCTATAATTGCAGCCATGAAATGAAACAGGAGTGTTATTGCCGGTAGCGAAGGAGTGTCATGAATACTCCCTGAAGCATGCAGACAAAATAAGAACATTTTTTATCACTACTTTTGGAATTTAAACCACACTGTTGTGTATATTTATTAAATCATGCATTACCATTTTGACAGAGGACCTTGCTTTGACTGAAACACTTAAAATGCTCTCTTTCTTCTTTTTATTGTACCATTTCTGGATCTTACCTGGTCCCCTTCAATTAAAGTATTCATGAGAGTGTTAACAGTAACAAAAAAGCAACAAAATTTATGACAATAATGGCAGAGGAAAGCCAAGCACTAAGCTGCCCTCCAGGTCACTGTATACCCCTGCTGGTCCTGCCACAAACTGCAACCTGTTTCAGAGGCTACAGTGAGTCCCCATACTTCTGTATGTGTCTGCACGCACTGTGTAGAAAGGTGTGCTAGTGCAGCCTTTGCTTTGGGACCTGTAATGCCCCCTTTATGCCCTGATTCAAATATTCGGCTGATAAAATCACAAATATTTTTTTCCTTTTTAGGGTAGCAGAGATTTCTGATGTCCTTTGTGTCAGTATGATTTTCTATAACATAATGTCAGCTCTGGTAAAATTCCTGGAGTATTACAAGCCTTTGGTTCTCCTGGTTCATGCAGGAATCTTGTAGGGAGAATGACTCACCTGGAAATACACTCCGTTCAATGCAATGGTGAATCAGTGAATGCCTTTAAAGATAAATTATTCATTCTCTCTTTTTATCTTGTAAGCTTTCAGGAAATGTAACACCTTGCCTATGTAGGTGAGGTCAGGGCTCCTGAGATCCTGCAGCTGAATGTAGAAAAAGTCATAGAGGGATACGCTATTAAAGCATGTAAATTAGTTTCCTCCTGCTATTTATTTTATGTATTTATGAATATATAGGAAATTTGTAGTATGTATTTCACGTTTATTCTCTATGCATAGGCAGTTTTACATTGAGTGACCTGGTTTTAGTGCAGATGTCCAAGTAGGAGCTTATATTAGCATGATTCTATTAATGTATGCTAATCACATGTGTACAGACCTTTAGAGCAGGCTTGGGGTCTTTACATATCCATTGAGGGTGCACATGTAGCCCTGGTATATGAGAGATGTATGCTACAATAGGGCTGTGCTAGGTCCAGCATGCTTAGTAGCAGCATTCATCAGTTCACCAGGTGTCTTGCTTCCCATCACAGAGTTTTCATTTAATGTGACCAGTCCACTTTATAGCGTGTTGTTGATTTAAAAAAAAATGTGTTAGGGGAAGTCGCACTCCTTTGATGGCTGCATGTTACTTCTGGTAAAAGAAAAGCAAATTTTTCTGTGCCCCTTTCAATGTCTTCTACTAACAAAGTTGTACCTATCATATAGTCGAGGGAGGACATCAGCTACTGGGAACACAAGTACATGAAATTGCCCTGTGCACACACATCTCCCACATGAACACTTATCTGTTGGGCATACATGGTGACAAACGGACAGGTGGGGGAACTGGGCAGAAATAAAAAGGGTGGAGCAGACTGCATTTAGTTCTTCCTGCAGCCTGTAATGCCCACCCTAAACACATTGCTTACTCTGGAAATGGGTAATTTACTGCAATATTGCAGTGTAGTTGAGGAGCCCATTGACAGTTTTGCTCTGAAACCATGCTGGTGTATCTATGCTGCTGTCTGATAAAACAATAACTGTTGGAGTTGATGTAGGTAAAATCTTAACTTGTATAACTGACTTAATATAAACAGATAAATGTAATGTTTAGCTTCAGATCACTCCGTGTCAGTCTTTCAGCAGTGCAGGATATCTTTGCATGAGCATTTATCAGTGAGTAATTCATGATGACTCATTTACCTGTTCTCATATGAGATAATGCTTTACGTCTTCCTTGTTAGAAAAAACTTGGATGTAGGAATGAAACAGCTGGATCAAGTTTTTATATTGTAAATTATATTCCCTGTTTGTGTGTATATATTGCCATGCAATATGCATTTTTCTTTTAGGGATTTTGAGTCAGGGGAGTAATTATGATAGACCTAGTTGTAGGCTTGGAAGGAGTAATTTTGGGAAAGTTCCCACTATCTGGTACATTAGCTTGCCATGCATTGAATTATGGTTATAAAGATTTTCATTAAGAGTTGTGTATTTTGTGATCTGTTTACAATATTATTGTTGCATTGAATGGGTGATTGAGTAAGAAAAATGCACATTAAGCTCTGTGACTTCTCATTTTTATAACTAGAATTATTTTTTAATGGGGCATTTCCGTGTGACCACATCAAAACTGTGGGCTTCTTGCTGAATTATAGCATGGACAGACCAATCTGCCCAAGGTTTTTCTGTTCCAGATTAACCCAGATTTGCCTTTGTTATGAGGTCAGTTACCCAGGCCTGGCCAGACACTCAGCATGTGTAGGAATATTTTCATAATGTGAGTTTTCTCTTTATGGCTTGTGGCTTCATACTCCTGTTTACCATTTACAACTAGTGTCACCAGCTGGGAGCCATTTATTGTACTGTAACTTAGCTAAAGAGTAGCTTTTGCAGCCTTATCCTTATGTAGTTAAAACCCTTCTGCAACTACACTGTCTAGTGCCACTAGACCTTCTCCACAGTCTTTTATGGAGACCTTTCAATTATCCTCCAAGCAAGCATGACTTCCATAGACATGTATCTTGAACTGATTATGTACAAATGTAAAGGTTCATGTGATTGCCCACCCTTAGAAGAGAAATCTTTTTTTAAGCCCCTATTGTTTTAAGTAGTAGTTGTGTCGAGACCCAGACTGTCAATCAACCTTCTTTGGTTAGGAACTTAAAAACATTGCAGAAATCTGTAATTCTTTTAAAACTTTTAGGGGGTTAATCACTAAGGTGTGAATTCTTAGTGAATTCTGGGTGGGGATCCTGGAGAATCCTGTGATGGTGATTTCATCTTAGGGACTCTGAGTGGTAGGCTTAGGGACCAGGGATTAGCCTTGAAGTGAAGAAGGAATTCTTGAGAGCTTCATCTATTGAAGGGAGCTACCAAAGGGGTCCCACTCTAAGGCTCATGTGTAGACTGCCTGTGGTGTCAGCTGTGGTATTCAGCTCTGGGTAACTATGTATCCTATGTACATGTCTGTCAGAAGAATGAAGTGTGTGCTGTAACTAATGTAACATGTGACACCTCTGCAAAACCTGCCATTTACTTTGTTTTCAAGCAAGAACCGCTGACACTTTGTGTTTCTACTGATTTTCCAAAGGTACCACTTCAACATGAAAGTGGGGGATGCCCCCTAGACTTATGCTAGCCTGAGTATGGTATATGTAGCTATAAGTGGGTTTAGTACATACCCTAACTGTTACACAAGGCATATACATAATTGCATTTTTGCATAATTAGATTTATTGCTTATATAAAAATAAACGCGTCAGACTTCTGCTTTTGCTGAACTAAAACTTCTGCCATCCTTTGCCAGGACATTAATTTCAATGACTGCTGAGCAATCTTAGTTGACTTTATTTATATGGGAGAAACAAGTATTAAATAATACAAAAAATAATGCAGATACGTTTTATTGCTGTACTAATTAATGAAGGTCTGGCCTGAATGGTGAATGAAGTTATTCTTTTTTATTTAAAGAAAGTAAGAGTTAAATTTTTTCAATGTTTCACAAAACCTGGTTAAGCCAACAAAAGTACCACATAATTGTAGGTTGTTTGACATTCCTCTGAGAGAAAAACCTTAAATGTCCTTGGGTACAGTGTCCTTGATGGAACTTTTCCTACATATTTTTTCTTACATACCCTTGCTTAGAATTCTAGGCCTCGAGCAGTGAAGTACTCTTAAAAATGTTTAATTTGTAGCTTTTAATGTGTACATCAGTTTATACTTATACTTGTCTGTTGATTATACAATGTTTTTTCTATTTATTTTTTTTGCCTCTCTGTTCTGCTTAATCTTTTTTGGTTGTTTAAATGTCAGTCTGTATTTAAAATTGTTGCCAAGTAGCAGGGTTAAATGACCCAAGCAACCAGTGGACCCTTTTAATGTAAATAGTCTGGAATAAAAAAAGATAAATAATTAGTAAAAAGTGCCAAAATTAATAAAATTATGACTAACTGCAAATTACCCTAGTAAACTGTTATGTATAACAACAAATTACATATAAAAGAATATCTAATTTATGTTCTAGATTTAAATAGAGATTTTTTTTTTGTTTTTTAAGTCTAAAAAGAATTGTGGAAACAGCCAAAACCTTTCTCTACCGATTCAATTCATTTGTAATTCTACTGCTTCAGCAATCATACCCCCATCTTTCAGGGACATTTATGTAATAATGTCTAATAAAGATTTTTAGAGATGCAGAAGGACTCAAAGGGAAGGGTGGCAAAACAAGAAAATAGGCTTGCCAGTGTAGCGTACAGAATAGTACATTTAACTGTGGAGAAGAAGGGTAGAGTGGAAAAAAATGCGGGAAATTAGGATAAGAGTGAAAAAAGTGGCAATCAGGAATTTGTTACTGGAATGGGCAGCTGCCATTTTTTAGGTCTCTAGAGGTTGAGTTCATGGGGTTTATTCACTAAAGTCCGAATTATTCTGTATAGGTGCAAATTAGCCAAATAAAGACAGTCACAATAAGCTGCTACTGTCGCAGTTGTGTCTTTATAATGAGAATATTGTTGCAATCGTGACTTTATTATGGGAAAATTGTTGTGACTTTACAATGGGGAAATTGTAGCGGATTTTCTATGGGAATCCACTGTTTGTGAATTCGACAGTCAAATTCGCACCTTAGTGAATAACCCCATGTCTTTCAAATTTTAACTTCATGAATTGTTTATTGAGCTAAACTCTCTGCTGGAGTTGAAATATATACAGTTGGATTTCCAATTATCCACAGAAACATAAATTCCAGCAAGAATCGGACAGCATTCAGAACAAGTGTGGAAAATCAAATTGTTCTACTAGAATGTTTTCAGTGATATATTTGTACTATTAGGATCTGAGTCAGAAATGATAATAGAGTATAATGAGACATTGACAAGAAAGGTTTTCTCCCTTCTCAAAAAAATGTATTTAGCTTCAAAGATGCAAAAGACTAACATTAAGGCTTTTTTCTTGTGATGGTACCAGTACCTGCCTAAACTACACAATGTGCATCTGATTATTTCCCTACTCTGTTGGAGATGTCAGCAAGGACAAAGCATGATGTTACACATTTGTTGGTGCTAAAGAGCAGTAAGATCTTTTGGGATTTTGTACTGATGATCGTGAATATGGTTATGTAGTTGTCTATCCCAGATCACCTTAAGTTTTTGTTAATATCTATTCTTTCTTAAGTAAAAAGAGTATGGCAGTCAGAATTGTCCTTCCCTTAAAGTGGAACAACCATCAGTGGTGGAATAGCCATTAGATCTGAATTACATTATGAGGCTGGAAGAAATGTTAGCAAGAGAAAATTAATTTACTTTACATATTTTAGGGTAGTGTAGATGGATGCTGTGGAAAGGCCAAAGGAGCTGATGTTTTTTACTTAAACCACTAAAAATGTACTGACCTTATTATGACTAATTACCATCATAGCCATTTCTCGTTAATACTTATCACTATTGCTGTTTCCCAGATATATTGCTGCACTTGCTACTTCCATTTATATTGTCCCCTGACAATTTCTTAAAGGTGCCAATGATTAAAAATGAATTTGATACTTAAACAGATATACTGTAGCTCAATTTCCCATCCTTAAGTTGGTAAAATATCTTTTAATATTATTGCAGATTTCACAGCTTGGTTATTAAAGTAAAATACTATAGAAATTGAGGATGTTCAAATCATGTTAGATTAACATCATGATCAGATAAAAAGATAAACAAATTCATAATCAGATCGAAGATCAGTGTACTCCCAGGACGTACATGCTAATGAAGTGCTTTCTGCTAAATTTATCCAGATCTTGTACTACATACAACTGTATTGTCATTTTAAAAATACTGTGTAGCTTTAGTGTTTACAGCAGGTCCTAGCAGATGTTGTGTTTAAAATACATCTATCATTCATGACTAATGGAAGCATGACAGAATTGTGGAAAAAGGAAGAGAAATAATTGTAAAAATACTTTGCCTAAAAGTCTGGTGCCAGAAAAAAAAGTTATTCTAGTTCATGCCTGCATGACCTCAGATCAGTGGTTCTCAGCCTTGTTTTGCTGCGACCCTTTATCTGTGACCGTGATGATTTTAAAGTCGCGACAATATTTAAACAGCAAAGCCACGACTGCGACAATATTCTCATAATCATAAAGCGACTTTAAAATTGTTGCAGTTGCATCAAAAATCTGCGACAATCCTGAGGAGTGTTAGGCGACCCCTGGCAAATTGTCATTCAACCCCCAGGTTGAAAACCACTGTATTAGATCCTTAGACATCCTACTTTAATAAACACTACCATTTAACTCCCAAACAAGAACAAACTTAAAGGAACAGCTTAGTCTCCAACAATTATTTGCCCATCTAATTACCACTAATGAAATAAATTATTTTTTGTAATATACAATATTTACATATTTTCAGTAGTTTTCAATTTATAGCTACTTTCTTGACTTTTAGTCAAAATTGGGCTAGCTTAAGATTCCAGGCTGAGTTTATGAAATGGAGAAAAACAGAATAAGATTCTACAAGAAACTGGCTTTAAATTCAGAAGACTAATATTAGTAAATAATATATGCAGTAAAAAGCATTATTTAACAGTGACAAATGGACTGACAGTTATCGGTTGAAGATACATTCATGCTATAGTTGGAGAGCCACACATTTAGTACAGTGTACTAAACATAATCTACTGTTATTAAATATAAGCAAATACATACCAATGTTGTTAAATATTAAAAGAGAAGTAAAGCAAAAAAATAAAAAAGAACTGTTAAAATACTTACCTTATACAGAGCCGATTGATTACAGTCACAGCATGAACTGTGCTGTAATTAGCCAGCACCCGATGCTTCCTTCACAGCACTGGCTGACTGAGAAGCCAGCGCGAAGCTCCTCCCACCTTGTTTCACCTCAGGTGAAAAATGGCTTAAACATCATCATGTTCGTTACGGGGGCCAATGAAAACACTCCCCGCAATGAGCGTGATGATGTATGATCCCATTGAATCAAGAAGGAGATGTGCACTGGCTTCTGTGTCAGCCAGCACTGTGAAGGAAGCATCGGCTGCCGGTTAATTACAGCACAGCTCATGCTGTGACTGTAATCAGTCGGCTCTGTATAAGGTAAGATAAGTATGGGAAACCATATGTACTATACAGCTCTGTTTTAAACAAAGGCATGCTGTATTATTAGACTGTTTTTTTCCTGCCATGATTTTCCTTTTTATTAGGTAAATAAATAACAAAAAAGTATAAAAACTTTCAATGGTGTTTTCTTTTTGTTTTAATGAAACATTCTTTATTGAAATTCAGCTTTTTATTGCCCTCACAGACTCTGCCTATTCAAACTTTAGTCAGGTTTATGATTGACATCTGCAGTGGGATGGAATACCTAAGCTCTAAAAACTTCATCCACAGGGACCTTGCTACCCGCAACTGCATGTAAGTAGAATGTGGCATTATTGGCATAACCATCTGATTAATACATTGAAACACAATAGCATTTATTGTTTGTACTCCCCAACATGCTGTGATTTTTTTTTTTTCACCCTTAATTGGAATGGTTCACATGAGTTTACTGAATTTGACCTGCTCTGTTTATGGATGCTTTTCAGGCAAACATCTGAATTATGGAACATTGTGTTCCTGTTCATAGCCTGACTGTTTATGTATAAAGTGCAAACAATGCTATATCACCCTGCTACACTTGGCTTTGGTGCATCACAGCTTTAGAGACGCCATCTGGACAGACCTTGAGAAAAAAAAAATAGGTGTCCGACAATTTTGAAAATAAAATGTCATAAATATGGGTTAATTCTGTTGTAGTTTATGGGTAAAAGATGAGTTCTGTGATTGTATAATAACAAACCTTTTATAAAGATAGCTGAATTCTAGGGTTACTTCTAATATTGTTATACATTTTTGATTGGAATAGTTTAGCAATTTTAATCTATATTTACCCTTTATTTCTACAAGACCAGCTAGGCACTTCTTGCATAACTTCCCCATGTCAAACTGATCCAAAAGGACACAGGGGAATCTCCCATGGGCCCTCCTGGTCTTTCAGACATTCACCAGCAAATGTAAATAAGGGGTTTTGAATACAAAAAGTAGGACACAAGAAAACTATAGGCACTGAGGAGGTAAGTGAAGCGGAAAGAAGCAAATCTTCTGAATAGTGGACCTTTAATCTCTTGTTACCCGGTCAACCCCAAGACTCCAGTCAAACACTGCCAATCCATGTAGCTTTGTGACTGCAGCACAAACCCCAAAGGCAACTTATGTTAAAATCCAGTGTATGCAGTTTTCACTGCATATGTGCAAAATCATCTTATGGTGTATTGTACAACTACTACACTTCTCTTACTGCAATTGATAAGTTCAAGCATAGAGTTCATTTTATTTTATGAACTAATTTTGGAAATAATACCATATATATATATGTATATATATGTATATATATATATATATATAGATATATATATATATCTCAGTTTCACTTTTAAGCAGTAATAAACATAAGCAGTGATGAAGCATGCTACTCATTCTACAAACGTTATGTTACTGCCATATCATTATTTAAAATAGGAAAATTCCATATAAGTAGGCACTTTAATAAAATTTAATTTCATACAAAATATGGATTGGCATGTTACGTCAGAAGCATGTGCTAAAATGCATAAAATGGCCCCTTTATCCATTCCCGTCCAGAAGATCCACTTTACGGGCGTGATTATTACTGCATTTCAAATACAGTGTTTTAAAAAAGAAACCTAAAACCTTGTGCAGAATAGACCTAAATCTATCATAAGAGACAAGCTGGCATAGCAATGCATGCCATCGTGATGACAAGAACAGCAAATGTTCATTACAGAGCGGGAAGGAAATTGGTGCTCCCAATGCCAGCACGTCTTTAACCCTTATTTCTCTGTCTTTTTTTTAAATCTTGTGAGCTATGGTTCTCTGACCTAAATTTCCTGTTCAGCCAATCTGACTGATCATTTACATTGTGTGGATTCAGAAGGTGTAAACCACATTAAAACCCACTTTCAGCCATGGTGCAGCATTGCAGAGCTATTCAACCCTTGTCTTCTCAGTTGCAGTTGATGCTGAATTACAAAGCCTAAAGACTTCTAACAGCCTTTGCTTGTTGGGAATTTTTGATACTTTAGCAGTAATATGTTAAGAATGAGTAGAGTTGTACACCGTGTTAGCCATAGATTTATGCAAAGACAAGAGAGTATAGGTGATACCTTTTATTGGCTAACGGAATAGATGGTAAATGCAAGCTTTCGAGGCTCCTAAGGCCTCTTCATCAGGCAATAATATGGAACTGAGAATGACAATTTTATACAGAAACTGGTACATCATGGCTAAATATTATCAGTTTGCCATCCTGACATAAAAAAAAAATCACACACTTGAACAAAGCAATAAATTCCCATCTATCCAACAACAAAGCCAAAAAACCTAATGCTATATAGTGAGATATTATCAGTGAAACAACATCGCAAAACTACAAAGTCACAAACTGGTACAGATGTTATCTGTTCGACACCCATTTGGAGTGTCGACCAGTTGTAAAAAAGTGAATTAAAGCAATGCAGTTAAACAATTCAACAAATTGCAGTACAGGATAAACTGTGGGAGAGGGTTATTTTGGGCCATTAGTCCATAGGT
>WMED01007628.1:0-17481 GCA_019650415.1 Pipa parva
TGGTGATTGTATTTTACCGGTTGGAGTGCTGAACCGGATTATACCAAAGTCAAATTGTATTCAAAAGTCTATCATTGAGGTCAGGATTGATGCTGCGTAGTCTCCAACAAAGCCTATACACACACTCAGACCAAATGCTTGATTAACACGCTATATGATGCTTTCAAAAAATTTTTGTCAATGGTTTTTCTTTTTGCTGGTTGCAGCCATCTACAATACAGGTGTAGAGAATTTGTTAATTGTAGACGTAATTTATCAGACTGTTAAATCTGCTTATTAACCTTTTTCATTCTAGGTACGCAACGTGCCAATATTCGTGCACCCGCACCTTATAAACGAGATTTTGAAGCTAAGCTAAGAAATTTCTACAGAAAACTGGAAGCGAAAGCATATGGACAAGGTCCTGGAAAATTTAAGTAAGAAAAAAAAACTGTATGTAGTATTTGTATAACATAATATGTCTTTTTGTTCCAAAAGGTGAACCTAAACTGGGTTCACACTGGCTGTTTTTCAGCTGAACTGGTAAATTTATATCCATTGTTTCCTACGGGATAATCCACACAGTCTATTTTGTTTTGCGCCATAGGCAATATTGACTCTTGCAGAAATGTACAACTCCAGCATGCCCCCCTCCCCCTGCAGTTCTCAATCCTGCAACCCTTCTTATTAAAAAAATAAATGCCACTTGTGGTGTCACAGTGATAGGGCAGAGAAACCATCTCCCTGTAGACATATGCCCAGCTACAGTCAGAACTGCTGTGGCCTCCAATGTTACAATCTTCAGTTAAATTGCTTCAAATACCTCCGTGTCCAGCAGCTAATAAATTACATTAGATTGCTCAGTGCCTAATAAATTATATTACAGTTGCTCAGTAGGCCAGTCAGTGTTAGTAGTACCCAGCAGTTAGTTAATCAGTTATACCACATTACATAGTACTAGAGATGAATCAAAATGTAGTAAAGCCATAGGCAGATAAGTGGCTTGGGCTCAACATTCTTCCAACTGCAAACCTATAAATATGCTTTAAAGGAGAACTAAAACAAAAAAATAAAAAAGGAGTGTTAAAATGCTTGCCTTATATAGAGCCGATTCATTATAGTCACTGCATGAGCTGTGCTGTAATTAGCCGTCACCCGATGCTTCATCACAGCGCTGCATGACTGAGAAGCCAGCACTGAAGCTCCTCCCAACTTGTTTCACCATCAGTGATAAATGCCTTAAACATCATCATGTTCATTGCGGGGGCCAATGAGAACGCTCCTCACATTGAGCGTGATAATGTGTGAGGCCGGTGAAGCAAGTGGGAGGAACTGCGGCGCTGGCTTCTCAGTCAGCCAGCGCTGTGAAGGAAGCACCAGGTGCCGGCTAATTACAGCGCAGCTCATGCTGTGATTGTAATGAATCAGCTCTATATAAGGCAAGTATTTTAACACTCCTTTTTTATTTTAGGTCTCCTTTAATGGGAAGGGACTATGGCTGGACCCCCTACCAGTAGTTGGGTGGTATCTGGCTCTGCATAGTTCCCCATCAATTTTCTAAGTACCCCAGAAGTAAAGAAATTACACATTTCTTAGTAGTAGAGATGTGCACAGACCCCTGTGTTTTTGTTTGTTGTCATCTTATTTTGGTTTTGTTATTTTCAGTTTATTTTTCCAAAGGTTATAAATTTGAAATGTAATTAAAAAAAAAACCTTAAAAAGTAAAAAATCAAAAGCAAACTAAACAAATTTTATTACAAAAACTCTGCCCTGGGTGAAGTTTTCTAAACTAAGAGATAATAGGATAAAAATAAAGATCTAGGTAATAGCAGGGCAAAAAAAAAATGAAATAATGATATATTAGAAATATTTATGTCTTAACATGAACAATGAAATATCAAAAAGTTGTTTTTGCCTTTCTTTCTCACTTGTCAAAATGAAATCATAGCTTTTATATAGTATAAAGTGAAATGGAAATTTGGCTATAGACTCCATAGTTTTCTGAATTAGTGCATTGATCTATTTCACAAATGAAAACACCATGCTAACTCTGTTTTGATATTAGTTAAAGAAAGACTATCGTAGCATGCAAGACGGCTTGAATCATGCTCATATATGAACTATTAAACTCTATCATTGTATACACCTTATATTGTCTAAAAAATGATAGTTTGGTTCTTACTGTTTTCTGCATTACTTTTATAAGCTACAATCTGTGCTGTCTGGGTTTTGCCTTAGATTAATTATAAGGAGAGATCATTTATTGGAAGATGCCTTCAATCAAATTATGAGCTACCCAAGAAAAGATCTACAGAGAAATAAGCTCTATGTCACATTTGTTGGTGAGGAAGGGTGAGTATACTGCATATGCTGTAGCTTCTGGCCTGCCCCTAGTGTTATGCTCCTTATGGAGATGCAATCCATTCTAGTGATTGGTGCAAAAAAAAGATTATTTGCTATGTCAAGACTTCTGTCTGTAAATACTATTGTACAGGTAATGCATATCAGTAGGAGAATATCAGGGCGAAATTGACCAAGGTCTAAAAGTATGTTCTTGACATTCTCGCCCATTTTTTCACTCGAGTCAGGTGAAAAAGTCAAAAACGTACTTTGCGACTTAGTAAATTTCCTCGTAAATGTAAAGGAATGCAAAAAAAGAAACGTTAGTTAGAAGAGGTCAGTGTGCACAATTCTCATTATCATCATGATTATTGACTTGATAAATATATCTTGCTCTCCCCTTGTGTGTGTGTATATGTATGTATGTGTATATATATATATATATATATATACACCGGTATATATACACATACACTTTTCAATGGTTTGTTTGTTTCAGGCTTGATTATAGTGGACCATCCAGAGAATTTTTTTTCCTTGTGTCCAGAGAACTGTTCAACCCTTACTATGGTTTGTTTGAATATTCTGCAAATGATACCTACACAGTGCAAATAAGCCCCATGTCAGCGTTTGTCGATAATCATCATGACTGGTAAGAAGTTTGTTTTCTGCTAAATGAAGCATTTCTAGGAGCTGGTTGTTTTATGGGCAGATTCTTTAATGATTTCTGTTGTTTTTGCAAGGTTTAGTTTAGAATAGAAGTTTATTGTCACTAGAATACAATGTATATCAAGTGAGATTGAGATGCGACCTTAATACAGAGATTAGATAATAATAATATACTGTATAATCAATATACATAATACATACATATACATGGAATACAGGCAAGACATAATAAGGAATTGATAAGTGAAGAGTGTGGCAGAGGAGAGGTGAGTGGGTGGGTGAGCTAGTGTCCAAGTGCAGAGAGTGTTTAATTATTATTACTAGGATAAGACTTTCAGAAGTAGAAGTAATCACCGGGAACAGAAATAAATCTATGATATAGCTTGTTTATCAAAATAACATTTATTTGCTTAACATGTGCCAAGTTAAAATTTCTGAATCTGTTTCAGGTTTAGATTCAGCGGCCGTATCCTGGGTCTTGCACTTATACATCAGTATTTACTAGATGCCTTCTTCACTCGACCATTTTATAAGGCACTCCTTCGAATGTAAGTCAAATTGCCTAAAATAAGCTCCAACCTCTTATTGATGTTCTGAAGAAGAAAAAGTTTGAGACTGTGCACTAACTATCCAAAGTAGGCTAAAGACACAAATACTGGATGAAAACATTAGATATCAAGCAAGACTAAGGGGGTAATTCAGCGAAGTCCGAATTCACATGTGTTATTGGCTTTGTGACAATTCGAGTCCCATCTCAAACAATTGTTGCAAATTCACTTCAGTACGCTTGTACGCGACAATTCGAGTCGCATCGCATCAATACGCTTGTAGAACACTGAACAGTCGCAAACGCATACTTCTGTGTAGACCAATGAACGGTAATAGCAATAACAAAAACACAATCCGATTGGCTAAAATTTATTTGTCCACACCCTTTGGGATGTGTTTCTAATTGCAACTACGCTAGTCGCGAAGCGACGTAGGTCTTTGCGTGTGTGCGCACAGGTACTTCGGCAATTTAAAAAGCAGCGGAGTGTGTCGAAGGTGCGAATGTGACTAGGTGAAGTGCTCCGAATTCGCATGTTTGCCTTCGCCAGACCAGAGTGGCGAATTAGGGGGTTGATGGCAGGGCACTAGTGTTGCGTAAGGCGACTATTCCTTCAAAAGTAACACTGGCAACTACAACTAATCTGCAACATGTACTGTGAGCAATGTGACATAGAGAATGATGTGATATTCTCAGAATAAATAGTAGAACATTGTGGCACTGATGTCACTGCTCTTCACTTGTCAAATTCACTACACACTGCTTGAGTTCGCCTCCTATTTTGATCTGACTTTTCATGTCACACTGCGCATGCGACAGCGATTGCCGCCGTCCGCCAGTGGCACAAGCGAATTCACATCCTCTAGATAGTGATGAGAAGCGAACTGGCGTCTAATTTAAATATTCCACTAAACTTATAACAAGTTTAATTTTAACTACGATCAAAGGAAAACTGATGCAAGGGACTGTGACCATTTTAAAACACAGCAGTTTGTCTCATTTTTATAAACATTAACTAAATAATGAAATAATTATGCACGCGCACGCAAAATGATGCGAATAATTCCGTATGTTAGCGAATGTCGCAGTCGCACGGATTGTAGCGTAGTCTTCCGAATTGGTCGCGAATTCGCCACTTCACAGACTTTTGGCTATAAGCGAACACTGGGAAGTAGAGAATAGACGCGAATTCACACCGTAACGCGACAATTCGGACTTTGCTGAATTACCCCTTTAATTTAAGGGGTTATTCACTAAAGTCCGAATTCCTGTGTATAGGTGCGAATTCACCAGCTAAAGACATTCACAATAGACTGCTACTGTCACAGTTGCGTCTTTATAATGAGAATACTGTCGCAGTTGCAACTTTACAATTGGGAAATTGTAGTGGTCGCGGATTTGCTATGGGAATCCGCTGTTTGAGAATTCAACAGTTGAACAAGCTAAATTCTGCAGCTGAAATGTTTACATCTGAAGAGAAAAAACATTAATTTGTAGTAAAAATACACCAGTTACTTGACATGGTATCTTATTTTTCTGAGGTTTAGTATCTGTTTTTGTTTAAGTACTTTTTCATTTTACTGGATTGTAGACCCCTACAGCCCAGGTATGCAACTGTTTATTCAACATATCAGCTATTGTAATTTGAAACCTCATACAGTAAAATGCACATAACAATGCAAATAAGGTCACTGACAAATACATGTATTTTCAAAATTACTGTGAGGGCCACTTGTCAGGTCAATCAAAATGAGGACCTTTTAATTGGTTTCTGGTGACAACTTTGAACTTATTTCAAACCAGCAATAGGCTTAACAAAGTAAAAAAAAAAAAGATTAACGTTTAGAGCACTCATTCAGTAAGACATTTTGCAATGTTTTGATATTATCCTGGTTTTTTAATGTCACACTGCCAGTAGCACAGAATGACCTTGGCTAGTCACTTACAATTAAGGGGCATTATTATCAAATGACTTATTAGTAATGGACTTTCAATTCACTGTGCTTTTCGTTGAATTATATTACTGTTATTGATGCAGCCCATATTTGTTATTCTGTCATGAATACTCGTGATGCCATTTTCTTGGTAAACCATGCAGAATAGCTAATATTGCAGGTATCGTGCCGGCATCAGCAATATCATAGTTAAATTAATAATGTTATTAATTACTAAATAATAATAAATATTACTATAATTAATCTATACTCTTCTGTTAAGCTATGTATCCATTTCATTCACTTTTAGCTTGTGTGACTTGAGTGACTTGGAATATCTCGATGAGGAGTTTCACCAGAGTTTGCAGTGGATGAAGGATAATGATATTCAGGATATTCTAGAATTGACTTTCACAGTAAATGAAGAAGTATTTGGACAAGTATGTATTTCATTTAACTAACATGCAGATAAAGGAATTGATAGGCCACTCAACTGTAGTGAAATGGTACAAACCTGTTAATGTCAAACAATCATTTGGTTGTATAACCAACAACCTTAGTAAAGTGTTGTTAGACTTTACTTCTTTAATCTTCCTCTTCTTTTATTTAAAATGTACCGGTCACCTCAAAATTCTAATACTAGTTTATGTTGTACTAATGAAATAAACATTTTTGTAAATATATATGTATTTTAAAAAATGTACCTTTATACAGAGTTCCTCTCTGTCATCTTCCCTGTCAGCCTGACTTTTCTTTCATGGGTCGGGTGATGATGATGGACATTATAGCTCCTCCCTGCTAGATTGTGATTTAAGGGATCTGATTGGAGGAACTATGATCAGAGGTGTGGAGTAACGCATTACTTTTGCTTTGATCCATTTACTCAAGTAGTTTTTTTTGGGGGGGAAAATTGTACTTGTGAGAGTAGTTTAAATGTGAAAGTAAATCTGTGGAGAGAAAAACGCTACTTTTACTCCGTTACATCACGTGCTACTCTTTATAATGAGAGTATTGTCGCAGTCACAACGTTACTATGGAAGTATTGTCGCAGCTGCAACTTTAAAAATTGTTGCGACTTTAACATAAAAAAAAACAATATAAAAGAGATGTGGTTCATTACTGTTTTATTTTGGCTAATATTGCCTTTATGGTTTTTTATTTATAACAAATTATTTTCAGTCTCATTAAAAGTCATTGTTTCCAGTAATTCAGATTTCCATGGTGTAATTTATTGACAGGAGATGGTACTCAGCACTTACTCACTACCTGAGTAAGTTATAATCAAAGTACTTCTTTACTTTTACTCAAGTAAGTTTTTGGTTGCATACTCTCTACTTTTACTTGAGTAATATTTGGTTCAAGTAACAATTTTACTTGAGTAACATTTTTAGCTACTCTACCCACCTCTGGCTATAATGTCAATCATTATTTAGCCCCGGACAGCCAACACTCGGGAAAGAAAAGTCGGGCTGACAGGGAAGATGACCGAGAAAAACGCTGTATAAAGGTACATTTTATTTAATACATTATATATTTACAAAACTGTTTATTTCATTAGTAGGACCTAAATTAGTATTAGTTTTGAGGAGACAGGTGCACTTTAAAATAATGTAAAGACCCATGACACTAATAGTAATTCATAAGTCTTTGACCCCCTATAGTCTTGCTATGCTTTTGCCTAGGCCCTTGTAGCTAAAGGAATGACATTTTTTTTAATCTTTCTGTGTCATCATCTTCAGTTCATCTGTTGTGCTGAACCAGACCAAAATTACCCTCCTGTATCTTACTATACTGTATATGTATTTATATACACATACATACACACACACACAGTTGCCCCTATAACCCACATTTACCTTTTAATCTATCATCCTCAGTGATTCCTCCTTTATTCCATCCCACCCCTTTCACTTGCCAGGTACACTCTCAATCAGGTGTGCTGTCATTTTCCAACTTAGATCATTGTCTTTTCTAGGTATAGCAGTTTAGTTTCAATATAGACTTTTATACAACACAAACCTCTTCAGTAGCACTCTATATAGTAAGGGGTACCTATACTATAATACCATATTACATAGAAAAAACATGATGGAGTCTGAACTTATCACTTTAGTATACGAATGGACAGTCTCCGTTTGTAAATTATTTGTTTATAACATTGCCTCTTTATATCTTGTCTCTTGGAGATTACGGAAAGAGAGTTAAAGCCAGGTGGAGCTAACATAGCAGTCACGGAGAAGAATAAAAAAGATTACATTGAGAAGATGGTGAAGTGGAGAATTGAGAGAGGAGTGGTACAGCAGACAGAAAGCCTTGTACGAGGTTTCTATGAGGTAAATAGAACATTGAGAATGATGTGCTTGATTAAAGCAGAGATGCTGCGTCACGCTGTGACTGTAATCAATCGGCTCTGTATAAGGCAAGTAATTTAACAGCGCTTTTTTCTTTAGTTCTCCTTTAATATATTCAGCTAATACATCTAAGCTTAAAATCTATGTACTGAAGAAAATGACATTTTTGACAGTTGTGGAATTGTATATATTTACAATGACTGTGGGCACAGTCAAAAAGGTGTCGGTGCACGGCGAAATAATAATAAGACAGGTGCGTTCACACTGGCAAATTTTCCTATGCATTAAAAAAAAAAAAAGCATTCTGGGAGGTACTTCCATGTGAAACACCTCACTTTCTCAGCACTTTTCCTTCATGTGTGACCGCAATATTGTTAAACTCCTGGAGGCGAAATTTATTAAACTCTGAAAAGCCGTTTTGGATTTTCCAAGTTTAATCAGGAGAAGGCTTTGACGTTTCTCCCAGTAAGTAGAGATTTGCCTCGTGCGATACTTTCCGTGAGAAACTTTATTTTATGAAATATATCCATGGAAAGGGTAGCCATACAGTATAGCCACCTTTCCATGGATATATTCAATAAAAAATGTTTTTTATTTTTTATAAAAAAAAAATGAAAAAAGAAACTTCAAAGCATTCTCCAGAGTTATTAAACTTGGAAAAGCGCAAACGGCTTTTCCGCATTTAATACATTTCTGTTGTTACTAATCATCTTACATTTTTTCACATCATATTTTTTTGAAAAAATGCAACAAAGCTTTCTAGCCTATATTCCTCTCTATGAAACTCTAGTGTCTCATTGCACAACCATTAGTCGTTACTTTCAATAGTTTTTGGGCGGATTAGTGTCTTTTTTCCACTTTTTTTTTTTTTTTTTTAAATGCAGAGGAAAATTCGTAAGTGTAAACACAGCCTAAAGGAAATTGTCGCAGTATTAACATTAAAAAATTGTCACGACTTTACAATGGGGAAATTGTAAGGAATTTGCTATGGGAATCCGGTGTTTGCGAATTTTACAGTTGAATTCGCACCTTAGTGAATAACCCCCTTAGCTACAACCAGGGTAGGCTGCTTTGCACACTCATTTGTATGCATTTGTATTCATTCTGCTACAATATTACTTATTGTAACTTTAATTTCTTCTTGTTAAGGTAGTAGACGCTCGACTGGTGTCTGTTTTTGATGCAAGAGAACTTGAGTTAGTTATTGCAGGAACGGCTGAGATTGATTTGGGGGACTGGAGAAACAATACAGAGTACAGAGGAGGTATGTGAATGTTACATTTGTTAGCAATAGCAATTTAGGGGGTAATTCAGGAACGATCGAAGTACCCTTGCGAAGCTTCTCATCACTTCGCCGAGACAGGTACGCGCTCTCTGGTCTCCTGCACTCGGAGATCAGCGAATGCTTTAAAGGTACTTCGGCGAGGCGACTCGAGTGGTCGCAAGGTGAGCCGGAGTATCTTTAAAGCGTTCGCTGATCTCCGCTTGCAGAAGACCAGTGAACGCGTACCCATCCTGGCGAAGTGATGAGTAGCTTCGCAAGGGTACTTCGATCGTTCCTGAATTACCACATTACCTTGTGATGTTGTTTCTTTATTAATCTATATTTATTTAAAGGGGATGGAAAATCAAAAACTATCCCAAAACAAACATTTTTCTAATATAATATTTTTACATCCTTTTCATTACTCTGCTGTTATCTACATCATTATTTCCCTATTGAATGGGAAACACATTTGTAAGTCCACCCAAATTACAGTTTTGTTTCCCATACAATAGGAAAATAATGAAGTAAATAACTGTAGAGTGCTGTTCACTTGATTTTTAAAGGGCTGGTAAAACCAGAAAAATAAATGAGGATTGGCATGGCAGTAATTACTATGTGGCACTGGTAAAAATGTTATCATTGAAGTTAAATTCCTGATTTGTATAATTTTGTAGTTTAGGCCATCTTTTATTGCATCTGCTAAGTAAACCTCCCCCAGTTACTATTTTTTTCTGTGGAACATTCATTAATCTATACATATGAGGTACTCCAGAAAGCCCAATTCGGCTGCAACCAGTGCAGAGATGAAAAAGATGTCCACTAATTTGTCACTTTGATTTGACAATGTGTGCCTTGGTGGATTTGTATTCGATGCTTGATAAGGAAGGAGAAATAGTGAACAGGATGCGAATTTGGACCTTTATGAGACTGTTGAAACTTTGATTAATAACCTCTTACTTTTACAGTACATCTCTTCACCCAAATTGTATTGCTAGGTCCTTAAATTAAAAATATTTGTAATAAAGGAAACTAGTGCAACAGTTAAAGTTAATACTTTACAATGCATTATATAGTACAGATATTATATAATATAGAAAAGTTTATTGCAATTTTATATATATTCTAGTGTGTATGAGTTTATTAGCAGAGGGTTTCATGTACAGTATATATTTGAAAAGGCAATTTTGAAAGAAATAATTTTACTATTTGAGGGAACATTTTGACAGATGTCAGTAATACATTGAAATGCTTTTATTTCTAAATTATACTAGGTTATCATGATAGCCATATGGTCATTCGATGGTTTTGGGCTGCTGTTGAGAGATTTAACAATGAACAGCGTCTTCGTCTCTTACAGGTAAGTGAATGGCATGTTCTTAAAGGAGAACTACTGCAAGATAAACTTACCTGCTTGCTTTTAGTGTACTGCTGCTAAAACAGCTTTCATCTCATAATGCACAGCCCAGGATCGTGAGATGAAAACTGCCAGCTGCCTCTCGCTTCTGCCCCCCCGTATTTTACGTGTACATCGTACACGCCCCCCTGGCTCAGTTCGCCAATCTGAACATAAAGCCATGCGCAGAATGAAATACAAGGGGGTCGAAGCAATCCTGGCCTGTGAAATGAAAGCTGTTTTAGCAGCAGTACACTTAAGAAATGTATTTAAGTGGAAAAGGTTTTACACCTGATAAATATTATAGTGTACTGCTGCTAAAGCAATCAGGTAAGGTTTTTTTTAATCCAGCAATAGTTCTCCTTTAAGCCTTCTGGATGTCTTATTTTAGATGTGTTTTGATGTTTTGGTATCTTGGTTAGGTTCTGATTTTTTTCTTTTGCCTAATGGTCTGCAAATTTTTGGCAGATGGTCACAGAGTAGTGTACAAATATGTGGTTGGTTTAATGTTGTAAACTCTTACAAGAATTTTCTGAATATGCCTATGTTTGCTCATTTGTGGGAAATGTATGCATCTATGGCAGGAATTGGCAAAGTTTGTAATGGAGGGAGCCTTTTCGCTCCCTCCTCCACCGGTGAGTTTTTTTCCAGAGCCGCAAAGGGGGAGGAGCGCCCTCTCCCAATCACATGACCTGCAGCCACCCAATCAGAAGAGGCGTCGGAAGTCATGGTCGGGGCTTGGGAGATGCGCTCCGAGCCGCACTTTGCCAACCTCTTATCTATGGGACAATTCCACCCACAATCTATGCTTTAACTTGAATGATTAGGATAGAACTTAGTTGTATTTACATTACTTTATGTCACTACAAATGAAATTTTGTTACCATTACAACACACCTATTTTTAAACAGTGTCTGACTTGTCACTGGATAAGGCTTTTATATCAACGCATAACATTCTTATTTAGGTCTAAATAGAAATAACAAAATGAAAACTACATGTTTTAAACTCAGTTATTTTAAAGCACAATACTTTAAATTTTAAAATGATGGCTACCTATCCCTACTTGCTGCTTCTGGAGACTTTTATGGCAATGGTTATCACAGATGGCTGTTGTTGTTGATGTAATTTTAGAATAATTAATAGTCCCCTAAACCTGTAAAAGTAGCTTATATGAAGCAATATCTACATATACTGATATAGCAGAGGCCAGAACCTGTAGCAATATTATGCATTATGAATGCAGTTCACCTTAGTCTTTATGGTAAATTATGTTGCTCTGCCTATTAAGTTCATGGCCACACTGGGCGTTTTGTAGATGAGCTGTTTTTAATTAATACTGGTAATGGTCCTCGCTCAATCCTGGTTAAGAGTAAAAATGATCCATATAAACGATCCTTAGCTGCATGATCCGGGGTGCACAGGATATAGAAGCCTTCCAAATGTGCAAAACAATAGATTTCCGGCACTCCCGTGGGTAAAAACAACAAACTTTTATTTAATCAAGTTAAAAGCAGATCATAGTAACAAAGTTAAAATCAAAGGCGATTCCAGGCACCCCCTAACGCGTTTCGTGCTGGGCACTTAATCATAGGTCAATGAATACTATTTTTTTTCAGTTCAGCTTGAAAGCAGCCGGTGTGATCCTGACCTTATAAATTACCAGTTTTGTCTGCATAGGTAAAGCATTCAGCCCTAAGGTGCTGGGCAAGTCATTTAATTTATATAATATCTTGTAAAGATAATAGTTTGAGTTCATTCATTAGAAGCACATGATCTGAGGCTGTTCACAAACCATGACAAATATGTGCTTCTTACATTCAGATTGGCTAATAAAAGATAGTTGTAATCATTTGTTCCTTGGAGACACAGACAACACTGAAATAAGCTTTCACTAATGGTTTTATACCAAAATGACTAATTGTTAATAATTTAATTGCAGTTTGTTACTGGAACATCAAGTATACCATATGAAGGCTTTGCTTCACTTAGAGGAAGCAATGGACCAAGACGATTCTGTGTAGAAAAGTGGGGCAAAATCACTGCCCTTCCAAGGTAAGAAAATGAAGAAATATGGCAGGCTGTGCTGAAATATAGCAACGATAGTCAATCAGTTTAATGTGTTCGTTAATAATCAGTTAATCTTACATTTTATTATTAAACCTTGGCTAAGATTTTCAGTTCCAAAACATCTCCATGAAAATAAAAATCTGTATATCTGCAGATATGAAAGCAGACATTTTGCTGTCGGAAGCCTAAAGAACAGTAAATACCCCATTAGCTGCCAAATTACAGTCACAGATATCACTCTCTGCAGAATGTCTGTGAATGTATTGCATTATAAAGTCCCAAAGTAGTTAAGGTTACATTTAACATTAAACTGTAATTATGTTCAATAAGTACCTCCAGAAAAAACTATTTGAATGCTGTAGATCTACAGAATTTTAAATCTTTTATTTGGTATAGACCCTGATATACTGCAGAGCTTGTGGTATAGCTTGTGTGCAATATACTGTAGATATTCAAACAAAAAAACCTCAATATTAATACCAGATGGAACAAAAAGGTATATTTTTTATACAAATATATTGTCCTTATTAATAGGAGTTTGGGACTCATAATAGAACAATTTGTTTACATTAAATTAATTTCTGTAAGCATAAAAAGGTGTGTTTTTACTATGCTCCAAATTTATAGGGTGAAATTTATTAAACTTTGAAAAGCCCATTTTGGTTTTTCCGAGTTTAATAATCGGACGAACACCCGGAAGTTTCTCACGGTAAGTATTGTGATAGATACTTACCGAGAGAAACTTTTTCCATTGAATATTTCCATGGAAAGGTAGCTATACTACACTAATGTAAAGTATGGTTACCCTTTCCATAGATCCGAGTTTAATAAATTTCGCCCAAATTAAAAGTCAAAGTAGCATAGAACCCAAAAGGCAATAAAACTATCATTTAAACCAGACTCTGGAACCAATCATAATTAATACCAATTAAATAACAAATGGTGCGGGATTTACATTTTATGATAAATAACATGGATATTTGTTTTCTGTTTGTTTTTCAGAGCTCACACCTGTTTTAATCGCCTCGACCTTCCTCCATATCCATCATTTGCTATGCTATATGAAAAGCTTTTAATAGCTGTTGAGGAAACAAGTACATTTGGTTTGGAGTAGAGCAATGGGATGGGAATGTATTGGGGCAGATTGTCTCTCACAAAACTGCCCTGGATTTTCTTAATGTATTTTTTCATACAGGTGCTTGTCCAGACAAATCATATCAAGGAAGTGCTAAGTGTTTTATATATTGGAGATTAAGAAAAATGAAACTGAAAAGACCTGCACTCAATAGGCAGAAACCATTCTTCTCATTAGGTTGTTAAGAACCTAAAACCAGTTTTAATATATGTGTAGCATAAGGGGGTTGATCTGTACCCTCCTGCTGATTGGATAAAATGTATCCAATAAATTGATAAATGATTTGTAGAATATTTTTGTTCCTACAAACAGCACTCAGATGATAAATGTTAAAGCAAGCTCATTGGTGGAAGACACTCAATATACAGATTTCAAAAAAATAAAATAAAAAATATGGCAGCTGTGAATGAAAAATATTTCCAGATTAAATCACACACAAAATGTAGTATAATACACAGTGTACATTTCAAGCACCAAATGTAAATCTTGCATGGCATGCAACATACAATTTCTTGTACTTATTAATAAATAAAATTAAATTTAAAAAAACAGAAAGAAGAGGATATGGCAAACAATGCATGATATATCTCTAATGTACTGTAAAAAGGGAAACAAAATGCCAAAAATGTATCAGTCAAAACATTTTCATATTACTATATTGAATTTAAGGCACTATTTATGCTTCAGTATTTCTTTTTATATTGTCCAGCCACTAATGATATTAAAGGACATGTAAATTCTATTTCTGTATGATTTTGCATTTATTAAATATGCAAGCCATGATACATTTTTAATATCATATGCTATTTGTTAAAGGGACACAACCATCAAAATAAAGCATTTTTTAGTAGTGAAATTATTTGTGAATTTGTGTTTATGTGGGAAAGCGGTTATTTTCCGTTGGTGTTCATTAGACTGTTACTGCTTACTATGACAAAATGGCACCTACAAATATGTTTCAGTAAATATAAAAAAAATATCCCGTATAAAAGGCTGGAACTGAGTGGACACTTTGCATAGCTAACCAGATATTCAGGCTCTCTCTGAAGCCTGGAACTGAGTGGACACTTTGCATAGCTAACCAGATATTCAGGCTCTCTCTGAAGCCTGGAACTGAGTGGACACTTTGCATAGCTAACCAGATATTCAGGCTCTCTCTGAAGCCTGGAACTGAGTGGACACTTTGCATAGCTAACCAGATATTCAGGCTCTCTCTGAAGCCTGGAACTGAGTGGACACTTTGCATCGCTAACCAGATATTCAGGCTCTCATTATAAACAATATATTTTATTCCTCCTTCTAGTAGATGTAAATCAGGTTGTGGCAACCATGAAAATATCCTAAATGCCTTGGAAAGAAATAGCCATGGATTCTGAAGTGGAGTTGCCCAGTTCTGCTAGTATTATTGGGTTATAGCTTATCGTTTTATAAGGAGTCACACTTTGTCCCTCTATTGATATTACCTTCCGCCTATGCCCTAGTCCATTTTTTTCATCTCTTAACCCAGTTCCCTTTGCCAATGCTTTTCTTTAAAACTGTCAAAACCAATGGCCAAGGGTTAAGTTAATAGCAAAGGCTTTTGTCTTCATGTGTCAAACTAGGTCCTCTTTTCTTTAGGACTGCAACACCAAAAAAAATGAAAAATTTCTCCAACGGCTCTATTTTATATGGTGAATCTGTAAGATATTTAGCTTAAAATATTGTGCATTAGGGAACACTTCCTACCATACCTGGAACCCCAGCAATTTGTCTCACTTTTGGCAACCTGTATGCATACCACGAACCCACTCAACAATATGTGTACCAGCAACAATGTACAAATCCAGCAACTTGTCACATATTTTGTCAATGTGCTGCACGTCCAGACATTTTTACATCTAAACCCTTACTTAAATTTACTTGGCAGTAGCCAATGTCCAAGATGACTTGCACTCTCTAATGTCCTATTAGATTTCTAGAGAAGGTATTGCTGAGGTTGCTGGGAGTTAGTATCCAAACAGCATGCAGCCTACATCTGGGGGGGTTTATTCACTAAGGTGCGAATTCGACTGTCGAATTTGCAAAAAGCGGATTCCCATAGTAAATCCGCAACAATTTTCCCATTGTAAAGTCGCAACAATTTTGTAAAAATTAAAGTTAAGATTGCGACAATTTTCCCATAATAAAGTCGCGACTGCGACAATATTCTCATTATAAAGATGCAAATGTGACAGTAGCAGCCTATTTTGACTGTCTTTATCTGGCGAATGCACACCTATACGCAACAATTCGGACATTTGTGAATAACCCCCCTGAAATCGCTTGTATTCACAGTGAAGAGTTTTCCTGAAGGTAAAGTTTGCAGCAATGTGGGAGGTCTGAATGGGAGCCAGCAATTGAAGACATTGCGGGGAACGCTCAGTGGTGCTGCTGGCAGACTATAAGCAGAGGCACTGGAGAGACCAGCACTTAGAAATGCAGACAAACCCAATTCAATGCTACTAATGAATAAAGCTTAATGGGTTGACTGGCTAAAGGGCAAATTCACTTCATTACAATATGAGTTGCATCTCCAAAATAGTTGCTAATGGTACTTTGTGCAGCTGTTACGGTGTATTAAAGATGTTAGTATAGAATAGGGCAGGGGTCAGCAACCTTTTGGGCTGAGAAAGCCATATACATGCGACTCTCTCAGCCCTTTTGAATCTGGAGCCGCTGACATCACCATTGTAACGTCAGCGGCTCCGGATTGGCTAGCAACCCAGAAGCGCTGAGAGCTTTCTCCCTACAGCGCTTGCCAGCAGACTGTAACAAGCGGTGCTTGCACCAATCGTTACAGTCAAAGAGCCAGACGTGGACATCAAAAGAGCCACATCTGGCACAAGAGCCACAGGTTGCCTACCCCTGGAATAGGGCATAAGTTGGTATATTATCAATGTTGAGTGTTTAAATGCACTAACTAAAGCTGGTCCTGCCCCCTCCCCCCCCCCAGTAAACGGCACCCTGTGCAACTGGCCCTGGGCCGCATGTATCTTCTGTAACATTAGATTTGTACACACACACACATTCTTGCACAAACTAATTACAGAACAATAATGAAAGTAAACTTCTAAAAAAAAAAAAAAAAGATATATATATATATATATATATATTCCAAATCAAATAAAGGCTGAACAGCACTGAATGACTTTTCTAATCAGTGCACATGGATAAGTTGCTGCCTCATCTCATACTTAATAAATACTGTGGAGATCGTGTATATTATGCATCACATTCCTTAAAATAGAAACCGTTGTGATTGCCAGATTATTTCTTGCTGAAATGATATGTACACTGCAACACTCAGGCTTTACAAATGGGTTTGCTTGGAATCCATTGTGTTTGTTTGGAGGAGTAGGTGTTACAAAAGGCATTTTAATACTTAGTTGCCTAGCAGCAGGGAGTCAACAACTCTTGTCATGCTTAAGGAAGACTGAGAAGTAACACAGGCAGAAACTTACATTGAAAAATCAGATTTTAACTCTATTAGAGGAGCTGGAGATCTGCTCATGGATAAGGTAAAACTGTTTTTCAGAATTTCTTATGTTTTTCTTGCAGAATAGAGACATCACAAAAACAATTGTTTAGTTGGAAGTAGTTTTATTTTACAAATACTGTTTTAAGGGGCTAAGTTTAGTGTACGCTTTGTCAAAGTGATCTTTACAACTATAGGGGTTATTCACTAAAATCCAAATTGTTACGTATAGGTGCAAATTCCCCAGATAAAGCCAGTCGCAATAGGCTGCTACTGTCGCAGTCGCATCTTTATAATGAGAAT
>WMED01007630.1:0-17480 GCA_019650415.1 Pipa parva
TTTTATTTACGATTTACACAACGTGCCAACTTTTCTGATTTTGGGGTTTGTATATGAATCTGCATTTTCCTACAAAGTGCATTACACAATTTTACCTTAAATGATCTAATCTGTGTATGTAGTGTGCCAACTGAGATCTTTGTTGCAGATAACCGCGTGTGTTATACAGGTAAGCGCTTAATGGTTATACAATGGATATTCTGATAAATACTGTAGTGGTTATAGTGGTGTGCTGTATAAGGGGAAGGTATGTTTCCCCCAAAATTCATTCCTATGGCTGGAGGACAGCCCAGTTCTTGAGATTAGTTCCAGCTGCAAATTAAACCTGCTTTTAAAAAGGCAGGTGGGAAAATCCTTTGGGTGGGGGTTGGTGTTGCTAAATAAGGAATCTCTATTCTGTGGATGGGGCTCTGAGAGAAACAGAGACCTGTGGATAAAGACCCTGTTATAGGATTGTGGCTGGACTGTACTTTGAGATCCTAAGGAAAGATCCCTGGAGAGGGGAAGGTATATTTTGTTTTATAAACCTGATCTGTATGAGTTGCCATTTCCCACTGTATTTCTGAGAAAGGACTATTCAAGGTGGAACATTGGTTTTCAATTGGGTTTTTTTTGTTTTGCCAAGAAAGCCTGTGTTTAAGTTCATTTTGTGGAAATAAAAGCCGAATACTTCAGAAAGTCACTGTTTGCGGTGTGTTAATCCTAAAAGACTACTAAAGCATTTGAGTGATTCCCTACAATACATTTTCGAAAAAAATTCTGAATGACATATTTGTTACTCCCAATCCAGTTTAAAAGTGCATGATAACACAGTGATCTGTTCTCATAGTTAGACTTACTTGACAGTTGTAACCTTTCTAGTCAGTCTGTTTTACCCCAGTCCATTGGAAGTGAAGGTTGAACATGTGCATTTACAATGTGCAAAAATTGATGACTTAATATATTATTAAAATGGTTAACTCCAGGGGCAACTTTACCGCATCATTTTTCAATGTTGTTAGACTGGTACATCTTTGAACTGGAATAATAATCCCTATACATAACCCATAAGGCACATGTTTACTAGATTAAATATTTATAAAGATTGTTTAATTTACCAGATACACACACTTACTCTCAGGTTGCTGGAAGTTCTCCTTATTTAAAAAGGATTTTTTATAATTTCATCAGTGCAGTCCAAGGTTTAGGCTTGAGTCTTATAAGGATAGCATTTAGCTGCTATGATTTAAAGACCAGTTGTTAAATAGCAGATCAAATAATTTATATATGAATGGAAACCGTAATTCAAAATGTGTATGATACCTAGGAAAAAAATGTTCTGAATGAAGAAAGAATGTGAAGCTAGTTTTACTTTTGTGGGATCTCACCAATTTGAAAGTTTTGTTCAAAATATTATGCAGCTATTAACTAGGAAAAAGGAAAAAGTAGACAGTTTATTTACTCTATTCCCTATCCCCCAACCTATAAAATTAAAAAGGTGCTTTGGTGAAATAATATTTGTATGAACATCTAAAAGGTAATATAATGTAATCAACTAATTCTTGGCTTATTATATATTTGTTAATGAATGCAACCTATGTGATTCGGATGACTGATAACTTGCAAACTCATTGCATTTAATGAATCGTTATGATCTTACTAAGTAGAAAAATATATAATGAAGGAAAATTAGAAAATATTTTTTTTTTCTGGAATTTTATTCTAATATTTGTCCAGATGATGTCCTGAAACCTTGGAAATGAAAATCTAAAAACAGTATAAAATTGTTGAAAATCCACATAAATACTTCAAATGGCCTAATATGGATAGTGAAAATCTGTTTCAATAAAATAACAATAAATATAACTGTAACTTCCAGTAGAAAGTGAAGTCACCTGTCTAAATTGTCAAAAGAAGGATTAAAGAAACTAACAACAATGATTTTAGCTTTCCAAAGGTTGATAATAGGAATCAAGTTCTTAGAGAACACACTAGTGTGGTCAAAACTATATTAGAATTCAATATTATCTGTGTTTTGGTCTCTGCAGGGGAGATTTTTAATATCCAAACAGTTTAAAGGTAGAGGCTTTCAACTACAGAATCCTAAAAAGAAATATTGCTTGGTGTGACTGAATTTTGGGTAATTGAGTAGCAAGTGGCTCACCATTTCTTTTGAATTTTAATCTAAAGGAAAGATTTGTCACATTTTGATATTTTTTTTCAGTTTAGTTGCTGTATGGAAGTCGTCTAAGGAAACAGTAGCCGGATGCTATAAAGTAAATTATATTTCATGCATACATAATTGTATTGCCATTCCCTCTGTAGACAGAGTTGTATAACTAGCTGCTTAATTTGCTTTCAATTATTTTAAAAGTGAATCTGGGAAACAACATTACCTACTCACCAAATGAAGTGAAGTCAGTTCCCATAACAATGATAAAAGGCTCTTACTCTTTGTAAGGTTCATAAATCAGATTGTGTATCTCTACAAGATACAGGAAGTAAGCAGTATATCACTGCAACATTAATGGATTATATCTTCACTTGACATGTTACTTTGTTTATGAATAGTTATACCTCTAACGTATAGAAA
Organism: Pipa parva; assembly: GCA_019650415.1. Classification (NCBI taxonomy): domain Eukaryota; kingdom Metazoa; phylum Chordata; class Amphibia; order Anura; family Pipidae; genus Pipa; species Pipa parva. The sequence continues at coordinate 2,573 of WMED01007630.1, forward strand.
GAAGACTAAAAATGTAAAAAAAGCAGATATTGCAATTTGCTCTTGTTAACTGCTATTTCTGTAAATCTCTTTCTAGAAAACTGCCAGATTTGCTTTTCTACACATAGGGAAAAGGTCTTGTTTTTTTATAACCTTTCAAAATGTGACCTCATTAAATCACATATTTTGCTAAGCTGGCTCAAACAAAATTATTCATATATTACACCATTTACATATGTTTCTGGTGGTGGTAGTTGGGGGATGTGAAATTAATTTATACCTACTATTTCCACTTTTTTTAATAAACATTACAAAAATATTGTAATATGTCAAATGCTACACATGTCAACCCCATCTATTTGTATCTCAGAATCTGGTCATCTATAGAACATATTGTGACTAAGTTTCTACATCACTTTGAAAATGTATTCACTTCATGAATGTTTATTTTATAGGCAGACATCATTTGTACTGAATTTTTATAAGTGAAGGACACACACTAAACAGTACCTCAAGGCATATAGCATCAATGTAAAAGTGGTAATGATGAGGAAAATTGTCATTTCTAATGCTTTTATATTTCAGTATTTTCTGGGAGTCACAAGCCATAGGCTTCATTTAATACTATATATAAAAGAAAGCACTATAAAATAACATATAGATCATTTACACAATTCATTCTTTCCAAATAAAATCCTTTAAATGATTTCTCCAAGCTTTTGTGTCTGACATCTGCTAATGTATTCATTTAATGTTTCTGTACCATGCCACATTTTTTCCAAGAGGAATATTCTTCATTCCTATTCCAGATATATTTCACCCCTGTAATGCACCTGATCCCAAATAGCCTGGGATCCAAAGCCCCATAGGCATTTAATTCTTCCACCTGAGAAAATATCTTTTTTTTTTCTTTCAGTAGTAGTTAATTAATATAGGATTAAAAATCATACTAAGATATGTAAAAGGCTTGCATATTTCAAAGTAAAATTTACCCCTCATTCATATTTATTTAATAAGAAAAGACATACATTTTACAGTTTAATGTACCATATCTATCTATCTATCTATCTATCTATCTATCTATCTATCTATCTATCTATCAGCTGATTGGTCTGTTTGTGTGTCAGCCTGTTTATCTATTGGCAGTAGAGTGTAGCAGGTGTTATCGATAGATATAAGCAGAGACAAGTCGAGAACACTGTAGGCGATACCTTTTATTGGCTAACTGAATAGATGGCAAATGCAAGCTTTCCCACTACTTAGCTCTCTTCTGTATAACTAAGGCATGCTGGGAAGTCTGTATAACTAAGGCATGCTGGGTAGTCTGTATAACTAAGGCATGCTGGGTAGCCTGTAGAGACAAGTGGAATACAGGCGATAACTTTTATTGGGTAACTGAATAGATGGTAAATACAAGCTTTCCAAACTACTTAGGTCTCTTCTGCCATGCCTGAAGAAGAGAGCTAAGTAGTGTGAAAAACTTGCATTTATCATCTACTCAGTTAGCCAATAAAAAGTATCACCTAAACTCTACTTGTCCTTGTCTATCTATTGTAAAGGTCAGGTCATAGACAGGGTTTACTTTTCACCCTACATGGTTAGTAACAACTGATTTTAAGTTAAATGTTCATTATGTTGCTATTTATTCAGGAATATAAAAATAGCAGTTGCAGTGGTGCCGTGACCATCTGTGCATTTGGTATGTTGGTTTGGGAAGGGGCCCCGGTGCTGATCCTGAATTGGCACTCAAGACAAGGGTGCCCCAGGTTGATCCAGCCCAAACTCCTGTAGTTGTGTAACTATTATCTACCTTAGTTGTAAAACTAGTTTGTTAATTAAAGGGTTTAGTGTTTTTCTGATAATGTAGAAGACTGAGACTGGAAGCAGTCTGCTGTGGGATTGCATGCTTCAGGGAACTGAGTACTAGGAAACTGACCTGAAGTTATAACTCCTAAAGGATGAGAATATTGTTGGATTGTGTCTATGTCCCTAATTAGTGAGTTAAACCTGTTTTGTTAAGAAATGTGACTTTTATTGGATAAAAAGACTTTTTGATTTTTGACTTACCATACTTACAAAATAGCTGTTTACCTTCTTACAATACCCAGAAGCAGTACTGCAATTTGAATAATTTCTTAATCTCATAATGCCAAAAAACACTTGAAATGAATGTGCTGCCCTTTTAAAATAAGAAACATGTGTAGTGTAGTGTGTATGGACAATTAACATACTAGAAAAATAATAAATCACACTCACAAAAGAAGTCTTTTTAGAAGCCTCTTAATGACCTCCAGGTCATTAAGATTGGGATGGTCTGTGCGCAATCCTCTCTGGTATAGCAGATTTCATTAGTAAAATAATCAGCCTTAAAATAGAGGGTAACAATACTGATCCAATGATTTTCACCCTCCAGTGGGGTTTCCTCAGGTAACAGTTGAGAGTAAAAAATTGTTCTTTTTAAAAAGGATGCCATTGAATGGCCAGAGGTGACATCAAAGTGGGCGTCTCTGGGGGCAAACCAACATAATGTGTAGTGTATATGCTCAAATCTATAGTGTGTACATGTATGGGTTTATATTTAAGAGTAAACTTATAGTTTTCAATTGTCAAGGAGAAGGAACTTGCTTATTGTGCTGCCTCTCCCTTACTGCATAGAACTAGTAGTGTGCCGAAAATGTCACTTCAGGTTACTCGTGACAGCAGAAATAGCAAATCGCTTGATCAGAGCTCACATTCTGGATAGGGAAGAGGAAGGAGAGGGATCTCTCCTAATCGTGGAAGATATGATGCTCTCATTTTACCTTATAGGAATATATAATGTTTAATACCTTATTATAAAAACTGTCTCTGCTGCTCCTGTCAAGTACCCAAAGCTTAAAAATGAAAAGGCAGAACATCAAAAATGACAGAGTACATCATATAAATTAACACATAGGTACAGAAATACATGTAGTGGCACACCTCATTTAAAAGGTGTCATCAATAAATAAATAAGAATCAAAACATAGGTACAAAAGTATTTCAATACATGAAGTGGCACATTCCATTTAAAAGGTATCATCATTAAATGGATGCAATCAAAATAATTAAATAACAACATAAACCCAAGATGTGGTACACACAATTAGGATCTATTTGCATGTAAAAATTTATATGTTATTTACTCAATACCAGAGTTATTTAAAAAAAAAATCTATTTAAAGATTGTTTTATATGAAAACGAGGATTATAAATTTGTGTATATTAGAAGAGGAGTATCTAGAAATTAGTGAGGCACTACCTAATGAAAAGCTGGCCCTAGAAGAAGAACCACAGATCAATATCTCTATTGAGTCCCTCTGGTTCTAGTGTTTTAAGATTGTAAATCCATTTAATTTCTCTCTGGGATAGGGTTCTGTTATGGCCCCCTAATATTTCTGAAACTGGGATCTCCTGAATAGAGAAAAAGTTTTTCAAGGTGCAGGTGGCATTTTCTTGACATTTTTTAAATTGTCTTTTAAAGTGAATTTCAAGATATTTTGCTGTTTTTTAAATGTTCCACAATTCTATTTTTTAATTTTCAGTTGTACATCCAATATACTCTTTTCAACATGTGCACTCTTTAAAGTATATTATATTTTGGAAATTTCAGTTTAAATGTCCTTTGATAATATTTTCTTTTCCTGTGCGACATGAAAAATTTTGTAACTTGTAATGCTGGAAGCTTTGAAAATTTTTATATCTGAAGAAGGCTTCTGAGATGTTTTTCTCAAGCCAATTTTATTTTTGTTTTATTGTGTTTCCTTTATAGTTATGAGCTACCAGTTTGTTTTTTAAATTTGGGGCTCTTTAAAGATACAACTTGGTTTAGCTGGTTCTTGTTCTTTCAGGAGTGTATCTTGTTGCAGTATTCTCCAATTTTTTATTAGGATATTTTTAATTTTTCCTCTCATCTTTTTTAAACTGTATAATGAATGAGAGATCGAAGCTGTTCTCTACTGTCATCTTTTTTTGTCATGTCGTTATGGTCCATATCATTGTGTACATCCTGCTGTACTCTTTTTATTTCTTTGTTGTAACCTCTTTTTTTAAAACTTTTCAACATTTTGAAGACCTGTTCTTCCCTCTTGTCTGGCACCGATCATTTTCCTCTACATGCATTTCTCTTGGTTCTTGGGGATGTTGGTGAACCAATTTTCATGATAGCAGCTGTTCAACAGTATATAGTTTTTGCAGTTGACACTTTTCTTAAAGATACCTGTTTGTACAGAGCTTTCTTTTATATATAGCTCCAGATCTAAAAATTATATCTTATCTGTGTTAGTTTCCCGTGTTAGTTTGATCTTGTGCTCATCCTTGTTCAGGGAATCAATGAAGAATTTTAAAGACTCTTCATTACCAACCCAGACTATAATTAAGCCATCTATATACCTTTTCCAATCTTTAAGTTCCACTGGATTCCGTTAAATCCATTTCTAGTCTCCTAAATTTCCATAAATAAATTTGCATAGCTTGAAGAAAATTTTGTCCCCATAGGTGCGCTGCAGAGTTGGAGAGTAGATCATTTTATCAAAGAAAATAATTATGGGAATGAATCCGATTCCCTCTAAGATGAAATCTTCTTGTTCATTCTCCAAATTTGTGTCTTTATGGAATATTTCCTTGATTACCTCTAAGCTGGCTTCATGGTCTATATTGGTGTACAGGGAGCACAAATCTGTTGTTGTTGCTTGTTGTTCAGTATAGTAGTATTTTTGTACACCTGTAATGTAAACTTTCATGATAATGTAGGATAGTGTTCCTTTAATATGAAGCTATAGAGATTTTAGCATAAACCCTTATAAAATATTTCCAAGGATTGTATCATTGCATGTAGATTTTGAGGAACTGTAAATGATTAATTTACTTATATTGTGTAAGCTCCCTCAGTGATAAATCAGAGACTTTAAGATTGGAAACAAATAAAAACAAATAAAACAATGCTGGAAATGCACATTAAATTCTGAATAAGTCCTGTGTACCCAGTCAAACGGCAAATCAGTCCTTGGATGCTCCCCCTGCTTGCGATCCCCAAGAAACAACCTGCCCTGTTGTTTCAATCTTGTATGTAGAAGGATAGGATGCTGCAGAGACAACCCTGCATGGTTGTCTCTGCAGCATCCTATCCTTCTACATAAATGATTAATTTAGTATGCATTCAAATAAATGGTTACAAGTTTTTCACATAAATACATATTTTAAAACAATATGACATTAATAATACAATGTTGTTAGATAACACACTCCACCCCTTTTTATTGATATTAGCAGAAGATTCAAATGAAGATACTAGAAACAACCATCTCACAATCACATTGAGAGTCTAAGCAATGCAAAGAGATTACTACTTAAGCCTGCATAGGTCTTTTTTTAATCACCAATTTCATTTAATTAAGCAACACCTCAAGTGTCTATTACTAGAGGAAGATAACCATTGAATGCTAGCTTTCTATAATGGAACTGCTGGAATTAATTATGAAAAGAGCATGAGAAACATATTCAATGGACATGTGGGATTTCCCAGAACAAGAATTATCTACACATATTTAATACCATTAAGGCTTTCAGTGTATTTAATATGGCAATTTAAACTGCTTTTCACTCTTAACAATTAGTTGTCATTTGTCCCTTAAAAGAGTTGGAGCATGTGCAGCAACAGATCTTCCCTAATAAAGCATTCAGAAAATCCATAACAAAAAAATTGACCCTGTAGGTATCTAGGGAAAATAAAATAAAACTTACATGACTATCAAGAAGCCTAAAACTGACAGATAATACAGAAACATCATCTTCATAAGTTTAATTTAAATGGAAACACATTTTTCCTTAGCTTGGAACCTAGGCCAAATAATGAAAGAAATACTTTTTTGCAACTCTTCCTTTGTACAATTTTGCAAACCTTTTTGAATCTCACCACTGTGCACTTTATTTATGAAATTATTTAAGGTTGTAGGGGTCATTACATCCTTTTATTTTATATATATATATATATATATATATATATATATATATATATATATATTGTATATATTACATACATGTTTAGAAATGATACTTTCAGTCTCAAAAAGGTGGGACTTGGCAATCCTACCACAATTAATACCAATGATGTACCCACTTAAGTATCCAGTGATAGGGTAAATAACTAAAAAATGCTTAATAACTACATATAAGTAATTAATATTACTGAACACAAGTATTATCTGATGAACCACATCTTGTACAATATTCATTTTGATTCATGCTCATAGGAACTGAAACCTTAAAAGAAATGAAGGCAAATATTTTGATTGTATTTGAAATAAACTTATTTTTAAAACATTGTTAATAAGCAATATGTGAAAGACAACTACTTACTAATTGATTCATAATTGAGTCTTTAAGGATATGTTATGATTCAGAGAGAAGCAATATGTTTAGGACATTTTCCTACTAATTAGCAGAAGATTATTAGAGTTTGATATAACAATCCATTAACTGAACCCCCTTATAGTTTTCTTAGTTTTGGAACCACTGTAGATAATAGATCAATAAATTATTGCACAATGGCCCATAAAGGCTACTTCTCCCAATTCCTCTAATTTCACTATTGTACCAACATCAATATGAAATATATTGTTTATATTATTTTCTTGCTCAGATATGAATATACTTTAGAATAAAATTGCCCACCAACCAATAAAGCACAAACTAGATGTCAAGTTCCATGCAAACTGGCATCAGGCATTGAAATAGTTATCACTACAGGTGATATTAAAGTAAAAGAATACATGAAAACAGATTCAGAGTAGGTATTTGCTTTATTTTCTATCATGATTTGTGGTGTTTGCATTCACAAGGCATCAGTACATGACCATTAACATGTTGAAGTGAGATAGTTTACTAATAAGATTGGGCACTTATCTTCACTTGAATGTTTCCAACCCTAAAGAAAGCTGTTTTTGATATTTTGGAACCTACATGTGATTATACTGGCAGTGAAATAATAAGATGTGGGCATATTAAGGTCAATCATATGAAATTGTTTTGTTATATATTACTATTTGGACCACCCAGATGACAGATGAGCAGGTATGGTGAAAAGGAAAAGACAATCCTCCTGGGGAAGAAGGGATATCATTTTTCTTTTTCCAGGAAAAGCTTGTTTTACTGGGTAAAAGTTAGTTCTAATTAGTGTAGAAATATTCCCCACTGTTCATTTTCTTGCTGGGTTTACTAAACTAATATTGTTGTATGGCTTGAGTTATAAGCTTAACTAATAAATGAAGTTCATAAAGTTTATCCACTGGAGCAAAGAGACTGTAAAATTATGTCTGTGTTTCGGCAGAAGTTGATATAATACATTGTTCATTGCTGTTATTTATTTTCTTTTATTTTGATCCTGGCACCCTGTACATTTAGCACACAATGCATTATCCTTCTCCACTTAAGTGAGGCAGTGGATAATTTTTGTAAGGTGTGGTAATGTGTGCCACAATTAGTGTAGGGTTTACAATTGTATTAATTTTAGAAAATATGTCTCTCACAGGTGATTTGAGCTTCCAATGAGTAGGTACCCTAAACTGCTGTATAAGGGCCCAGATTGTATGAAATATCAAATACATGACTGGTTCATGATCTGAATGTTTTACTAAAAATACATTTCTTATATTTTGCGTCATTTACTCCATCAAGACTCATTGTATTAGTGATTTACATTTTGTTATACATTTAATTGTTATTGTTTATATGATATAAAGAATCCTGTTTTAACCATTGCTTAGCTAGTACATAATAAATAGAAAATTCTGGTCATAAATTATTCGTTCTGACTCATCAGGAATAATTCATCAGTTCTGGGAACAAAGTAATACTGTTTCATAAATGTATTTTATACTTGGATCAAACGAACAAATTGTATCACATAGCACAATTTAATCATTATTTTCAGGAAGGCGAATTACAACTGCAAAATAATGCAGTTAGTGATGGTAATATTGGTTGGAATACAATACAAACTGCGTTTAAAGTATTGCTGTTTTTTCATTGACCTATTTGCTTGTATATACTATTCTCATTTACAATTATTTAAGAATAAATGTCAAAACAGAACAAGATATATTAATAAATTCAAGTTCTTGTCTTATTGGTTTATAAAACGGACCATTTCGTAGACCCCTCACCCAATAGCAATGTATTCAGTGCTGTACAATTCAGCAATACAAGTATAATGCAGATATGGGAAAAGTGCATTAAACAATACGAGTATAATATAATTATTATAGTATAATAATACATATACATATTCAGATACATAAAGCTCTAGAATAATAGAATAATGACAGTAAATCCCCCCAAAAAGGTGCATTTTCCATTTAACTAACAAAAATCATACAATGAAAATCCTCCCTAAGAAACACATATTGAAACTCGATTTAAGATCACTACATTCTTTTTTTTTTCAATCAGTTAAAGCAAAGTGAACAAGAAAGTAAGGATGTTTTTCAAAGCTGGGGCACACATAGTGTAATATACAAGTAGATATTTATTTTAGTGGGTAAAATTGAGCAAAATGATGCATCAAATATTGTTCCATCTTTACATCTTTAACATGTTGGGCTGCTCAAAAACAACCCTAAATAATCCAATAAAGTTAACAAATGTGAATAAACAAATGCAAGGAGGTATGCAAAGTAATTTACTTTCACATACAGTTAGATAAGAACAACCTGATAAGTGAAATTACATACTCCTTAGCGGATTAAAATTTCAATTACATTTTGAACAGATACACATAGTCATAAAAGGGAAACAGCTGAAATGCCTCTGCCTACCTTATACCTCAACAGCATAAAAAAGTTACAGCCACTGCCCAATTTACTAATGAAAACAACTTGGTTAAAGTGACTATAAATGCTAACTATACTATGCATGTCAATAATCATTTTACTAAAATTCTTGGATTAGTATTCTTGAATTAGTATATGGGCTATTGACTTATTTATCACCTACTTTTCTACAGTGTATTTCAGTTAATAATTAGTACTACATTTCTTTACTACTCACATTATGCAGAGTTTACCTTTCTTTTTAATATAGCATTCTTGTTAACCTACATATATTTACTTAAACTTGCATTACGTAAAATTATGTTTACTTTATGTAACATCATATATAATTTAAATGAATGGGTTTTATCTGTGAAGAAGACATTAGCATTTTTTTTCTTTATCTCATGAAAAGAACAACACAAAACTCTACAAAAACTGAAACTTGTTATTTAGTCAAGGACATGGCACAGCTATTGATCCAAGAGTTGGGATCAATGTCAAGAGTATGCCTGCTATTTTCCATCTATTGCTGTGCCAAATCCTTCACAGAACAAGGGACTTTAAACCCCATTTCAATCACAAGTACTATGTCAGAATGATTACAGACAGCTTGCTTTATATGTGTGTAAACTGTCATTAGTATTCTAAACAAAGTATACTGGGCTTCAGTGCTCAGTGAAAAATGTGGCATGAAAGCAATACAAAGCAAGAAGTTGTAGAGGAAAGCATACATTTTAGTCTTTCTTTTAGAATGTAAAAGACACTGACCTTAAAGGAAATATTAAAGCAAAATTCTTGCTAACAAATAGGTATAAAAAAATGAGTACCCTCACCCTAAATAAAAATCAATGAGTAACTGTGAAAAAAGTTAAACAATAATGCAAAATCACATCTGCACTTTTGGAAGGTGTCCTATTTTGTCTCAAAAGCCTTTTTTGTTTAATTTAAGGTCATGCAAAGATGACCAGGTATCTTTGACAATTTGTTTTGGTCTGTTTCAGAATGTATTTGTAAGTTAATTATTAAATTCAATATATGATGATAGTTTTAGATTTCTCCAAACATGGAAAATATTGCTTTGTACATTTTACAAAATGCATTCTTAGGCCTCTTGCTGTTATAATGGAATTTTTCGATGATTATAAGATGATGAAATATTTGAGTGTAAAATAGATTATTACACTTTCTTATAAGAAACTTTCATATATTTTAGTATAATATTTTCTCTCATTCAGAGACTTGCTGAGCTGGATGGAGAACATAAGGCAATCCTACAGGAAATATATGAAAAATAACCTCTCCAAATGGGAGGAGATATCTACAAATGTTGGAATGTTTAACATTTTGAACCCTGTAAGTGATCTCCCACCCATTTGGCTTAATACATATTCTTGCTGACCCAGGACACTGCCTTTAGACAGATCAGTCTTAGAGTTACTGGACCTTTTTAGTACAGTGTTACACTCTAAAAACCTTATACTGTAGCTTATATTGGATTTGTTTCTTTAGCACAACTATTGTATGAATTTATTCTGCTGCATAGAAAATGTAATGTTTTTACTGCTGGGAATCCATATGACTGGAAAAAATATTGTGCTTTTTTAGGGACTATAAATGGAAATAGGAAAACTTTTATATTATTAGAAAGAATAACTAGAGAGTGTTATGCATAAACCACTTTTATTGTTTATATCTACATGATGAAGCTTATGAAAAGATTTCAGTAAATGTTGCTTAAATTATACTGAAAATATCATTAAAATGACTTTACAGGATGTAGTTTTCATGAATTTCTACAACTTTAAACCTCTGGGATTTTCCTATAGAATTTTACAACTTTCACTGTATTGAATTTGCAAAATAATTCATAGTTTCCTTATTATGTAAATATATCATTATAAACTGTGTTCTGAAAAAAAATTCAGCTTCAAGAAAAGTGCTCAGGCAGTAAGTTTGGAAAAGTTTAAAAAGAGTTTTAAGACTCTGTCTTTTAATATGCATTATATAAACTCTTTGACTTCCAAAACTTTACAGCAGTTACACATCTCCAAGTTTTGGTTTTAATAACGTGGAAATAAGTTTATTTTATCCAAATTTTGAAATGGTGGTGCATTAAGCTAGGATATTAGATTGACCATTAAATATACATATTTTAGAACTCTCCAAGAAACATCCCAAATCCTATTTGCATAATATGTCAGTCTACAGCTATGAGATATTAAAGGGAAGTCCAAAATTCTGAAATAGGTAAGCTGTCTTTTTAGATTATAAACTATCAACAGTTTAGTATTTGATCATGCAAATTAGGTAGATAATTAATAATTGGTGCCTGGGTGATACTCATTTACCACTCAAAAATGATTGAAATCCTTTCAGTACAAATTAGTATAGGTGAAAGCAGAGACATTGATGGGAAAATTAAAGATCATTTTTACTTTTTTGTTTCAATTTGATGTAGTTTTTTTACCCTCCTGTATAAAACTGTCGCAGTTTCATCTTATTGCCTGATGAAGCTTGCATTTATCACTTATTCTGTTAGCCAATAAAAGGTATCACCTATACTCTCTTGTCTCGTTTTTACTCTCCCTAAGCGTAATAATATGTGACTTTATAGGCCACCTGACTTTTTTAGCTGCTTAAAAAGTGGCCCCTGCTCCCTCTAGTGATCATCACTGTAAGTGGGTTTAGTTCTCGGCTTTTGGCTAAGATTTAATGTAGAGCTGGGATTACCTAATTACTTCCATAGGGGAATAATTGGGTTTAAAACCATAACTAAGCTTTGCACTTTTGCTGGTTATGGTTTACAGGGACATTCAATAAGATGTTCCTGAGTGCAGCAGACAGCTGTAACAACAGAATAATCACACAAAGTCACACAATTGTCTTTTCTCAGCAGCCTAGCCCCTTTATGTGATTTTGTTCTGGTGCAGTGACTGCCTAAGAAGTTTAAGACTGAGGCATGGTATATTGCTAAGGAATGCTTTTCACTGTAAGTGGGTTTAGAGCTGGGGGGTTATACCTAATTACTTCTATAGAGAAACAATTGGGTTCTAAATTGTAGCTGCATTCTTGCTGGCTATGATTTAAATAGTCATAATGGTCATCGGCAATAATCGTCATCGGCTAGGCTAACGATTATCCATTCGATGATTTCAAAAAATCGATAATGGTCCGATGACGATTATTACCATCATTGCTCAACACTAATCACCAGCTTTAATAAGTCAACAAAAGAATTTAAATTTTTTTTTAAATATCACCCATGTCTGTCCTCAATAAGTTATTTTGCCTAACATGTTAAATTTAAGCAATTGCAATTATGCCTTTATAGTAAAGTTTTGCAACATGAATACTATTTTACCTTATTCTACCTTAATGTTTCCATGTACAATAAATGCATTTCTCTTCACGAAAAAATTCAAAGGTTCTTAAGATTTGATTAATAATATTCATATTGCCTAAAAGTTATCTAGGTATATATAATTCTAAGCTAGCTAAAGTGTGTAAAAAGAATAATCATGAAAAATACAGATAAATCACAGCAACTTTATAATATAGAACAGCGGTTCTCAATCTTTTAAGAACGTGACCCCCGGCTGTGACGTCACATGGTGACGTTTTCGGCCGACGTCACCCCATAGGAACCCTAATAAGAAGGGTCTTGAGTGCACTTCCGGATGCCGCAGTGGTTCTTGACCCCCTCCGGGTTTGCGACCCACAGGTTGAGAACCGCTGATATAGAAGGTTTAAGATTTACTTTCATTAAAAAATGTTAGCATATAGTATGCAATAGCTTTAGAAAAATAAAGACACATATTAAAAAAGGTTAAAATAGTCCATCTCCTGTCTCAAAACAAGATAATACAATGTATCTCTTATCTAAAACACTATTCAAATTCAACTCAACTAGTTAATATATTACTAACTGATAACTTACTTGATAACATAAGCATCATCAAGTGTGTTTTATTAAGGTTGGTATGGTGTTTGATCTTTGGTTGTGCATTTAAAACAATTAGTGAAAAATATTAAAAATATATTTTTAGTTTTTTTAAAGATTTTATGGGAATACATGCACACACCCACACCATATATGTTATTGCATTGCTGAATTCTTAATAAGATAATAACAGTTTCACAGTCTTTAACAGATTTGCATTCTACAGCCCAATCTCTGCCATATGGAGTCAGCCTGGAATCTGTCAACTTCACTTAGTGAATTTTAGCTATGGGGAGTCAGTCAGACAAACTAGATGTGAATAAACAGAATGCTGTTGAGATCTTCAGGCTAATGCTGGTACAGGCTTGGGTACTGAACCAAAAAATTCAATTTTTATGAAACATGTGTTTGACTATAAAATAAGGTATAATTAGAGTTCAGTGGGCATCAGCACATACCCACCACTGAATAAGGCTGTCTGGTATATTTAGACAACATTCTGAAATTCCTGCACTGGATATTTAAATAATAAAGTTATATAAAAGTTAATTTTTGCACAAAAATGTAGCTTACTTGATTTACTCATTAATGGAAGATTAGCAGATATCTGACATTCAATATTGTAGAACACCAACAGTAAATCTATTTAAACATACAGGCGTAAGACTAAAACATTTAAAAAAAATAGCCAGGCAAAATTGTCTTTTATGAAGGTATCTTTAAACAATATCAGTACAATTGCCTCTCATTGGAACTTGTTATAATTAAAAAAAAAAAAAATATAAACATTTTGCAAAGTATGAAGAACAATTCATGTAGATTTTGTTATATGATCACATTAGACTGAAAGATAGATGTGTAGTTTTCTATTCACATGGAGATATCAGTGATACAGAATGTATTGGAGATGTTTATATTATGCTATAAAATAGTAATGGACTTGTTTCCTTTTTTTTCAATTAAGGGCAAAATTTACTAAAGTTTTAAATTATTTTTTACTTTTTCATCCATTTTTTGTGCAAAAATTGTGTGATAAGTTTGAAAATGTAGGTCAAAATCACTTTCCATCCCTTTTTTTGCCAATTTTGGATGTTTTTTGTCAAAAAGCTGGGCAAAAAAGGTTGAAAAGTGAGTCAAAAGAAGTAAAAAATGTAATTTTCAACTTTTTTGCCTGATTATTGGGCAAAAAAGTGAAAAAATTGTTTTCAACTTTAGTAAATTTTGCGCTAAATGTAATGTAACATTTTTAAATAAAATTGTAATAGTACCTAGCTTCCAAAAAGTACACATATCAGATTATTGTTGCTAAACTATGACAGCTATGAAATCCTAAGACTGTGCAAGGTTATATTTTGTATTGGCTAATTTTGATATAATAGGGTATATTAATGAATATTATTAATAATTTTATCTGTATATGATAAATACCCATATACCATTAAAATAAGTTAATCATGTCATCAGTATAACTATGTGGACTTAATTGCAATTGTTGCTATGGATTTATTCATCTTTTTTTTACTACAGGGTGGATTTCAAAATTGCACCATGATTAAAGGGATGATCTAGTTTAATAATTACATATGCACTATCCCAGTTTGTAAGAGAGAACTTTCCCTGAAAATCTGTAAGGAGCGGTACTTACTTGAATGATCCGCTCCTGCGTCAGGTCTTGTGGCTTCGGAGGAAGGACACAACAATAGCATATAGATATATATATATTTCTTTTTATTTATAAAGCACCACTAGGTTATGCAGCACTGTACAATCCTACAATAAAGTTTTGCAGAGTTAGATATAGGTAAAGCGCCCTAAAGTGTTTTTTAGCAAAAATTATACAATTATTATACGTGTGTACACAATAAAAATTGTGGAGGAAAAGTCTCTTAGTCCAAGATACAAGTACTTAACAGTTCAGTGATGTAGATCTTGATTGAAACCAATCCAGTTTACTGCGCTGGAACCACTGGAGGTAATCTGCCCAGTCACCTCTTCACATGTAGGTATAACTCAATAATTAATTCTGGATGGACTCAGCCGGTCCGGACAGGCACGCTTACTCAAATGGGGTTGAGCTAATATGCTTCCAAAACTTTATCTTATGTCTTGCCGTATTAGAGTCACATGACCAGGAAGTGAACTCTATCTGGATCACTTTACT
>WMED01007631.1:1508-17480 GCA_019650415.1 Pipa parva
GTGATCAGAAGCCCACCAAGAAACAAGCGATCAGAGGCCCACCAAGAAACAAGTGATCAGGGACCCATCAAGAAACAAATTCTCAGGGGTCCACCATGAAACAAGAGATCAGAAGGGTTACCAGGAAAAAACCATCAGAGTCCCACCAGGAAACAAAGGATTAGGGGCCACTAACCAAAATATTTGCTTGTCTCTTAATTCCACTCTCCCGTTCTTACAATTTACTTGAATCCTAACTCCCCTACCCATAAACAATATGCCACAATGATGCAAGTTTTCCAACTACATTAGGGCCCAACTACATCAGGGCCCACTAAGAGTTTTCCCTGTGTCCTGGTGGGCCATTCCAACACTGGTTATGTCCCAGTGAGACTGGGCCACCTCGTGATTTGAAAGGTTAGAAAGCCAACAGGTGGCAGGCAATTTCTTTTCCGTCTTGCTGAAAAAATGAAAACCTATCTTTGTGCACTTGAGTGAATATGATTAAATCAGAATTTTCAGACATCCTGTGCAGATTGAACACAAATCAACCTGAACCAGGTCTAATATGCTTGGAACCAAGAGAGCCAAGAGAAGTGTGTTTTGGCTTAAATGCCTTAGGAGTCTCTTTCCTGCTTCCACTTGGTAAGGCTTGATTTATAGACTTTTTTACTCACAGCTAAGCTGAGATGTATTAATACATACAGGAGCTGAGGTGTGATGAGAGCTGGGAAAGGAAAAGGACAAGAATACACATTCGGTTTTCAGAAGTACTGCTACGAATGTTATTTTATATTTATTTTTAAATACTTCCCCCTAGTGCATTTATATTTTAACTGAGTAAATAAGGATCAAGAGCAGTAGTTCCAAAACATTAACTGTTAATATATCTTTGCAACAGAATAGCAGAGTTAAGGTACATCTACCTGAATTATTAGGATGATCCAAAAATATAATCCATATATTGATGCATACTAAGTATTAACAGGTGAAAAACCTTCTTATGTTCCACCAAACATTCTCCAGGATCTGTATCTTTCTTCTTATTCTTTTTCTGTTTTCATAGCAACAGTTTGAGCAACCTGAGCATAATTTTGTCTGTGAGACGAACGTCTGTTGTGGCATTTGTTAAAAGGGATAATATTTCTATCTCAAACATTGTTATAGGCTCCCAGCCTATGAAGGGGCATTTGCATTGTTTCAGTGCATTGGTCTGGGAAATAATGTCTTTGAGTGGACAGTAAATTCATGAAGATTTAAAGGGGTTATTCACTAAGGTGTGAATTCAACTGTTGAAATTTCAAACAGCGGATTCCCATAGCAAATCCGCAACTTCGACAATTCTCCCATTGTTGTCTCAACTGCGACAATATTCTCATTACAAAGATGTGACTGCAACAGTCTATTGTGACTGTGTTTAGCCAGTGAATTCACACATATACGCAACAATTTGGACTTTAGCAAATAATGCCCTTAAAGTTTATTGAATGATCCATTGGCAGAATTTAATCAGTGGTTTTATAATCTCCTTTTATAGATAAAGGTGCATCCAGAGTTGTTCCTGAGTTATTTAACAAATGAATATATTATCACACTTATGGCTATGAATAAACATACAAGGGATGTTGTCCAGGCACCTTTACAGGGGCAGTAATTGCTGTGGTTCAGTGAAACCCCCAATTGTAATGGCAGAAAATAACAAATGCAGGTTACTCAACTGGTAAGTTTTATTATGGCATTGTGTAAGAAACACAAGCTTTCGGGGGGACTTTAGTTACCCGCTTCTCAGGTGTTTGATTTTTAAGAATAGACATACTTCATATTATTGCTTCCATACCTGGAAAATATACCTAAATGCTGTGAAGGAGATATAATTATTGGCACACATTTGGCAGGAGTTCCTCTGTATAAACTGCTACATTTTGTAATGGCTGGTTTATACAGATCTCAATATCTAGTTGGCATGGAAGTATATGAGTAAATCTCATCATCAAAAGCCAGATGTGGAACAAAGAGGCCATTGCCAACTTGATACCTTTGTACTGGTTAAAGCTAGGAAATCCATACTGGCTACCTTGTCGCTGAGTTGAAAAAGTAGTACCCATTGTTTTATATGGGATAAACCACACAGGTCACATTGTTTTGCACCATAGACAATAATCAGCCTGATTACAATTAGCACAGCTATAAAGCAGCCAGTGTGGGCCTGGACTAAGCAGACTGATCTATTAAGATTCAGAGAAAGCTGAATTGTTCTGTAATACATAAGAATATCATTAGAACTCACAGTGCCATTCTGCAATTGGTACAAAGCGAACAGGGAAAGTTCTACGGATGAAGAGGAGAAGACTACATGTGTTCAAGATATCTACAACGTTCTCCTTTGTCACTGTGCAATATTTCAAATTTCTTTTAGAATGTAAATTGTGTTTACTTTATCTAGTTTAGATTTAATTATTCCGCTGGAAAACATGGTAAATACAAACTCACAGATTGACATTTTTAATTGTTGCTGTCATCCCATTGTCAAACAATTGTATTATTATCTTAGAAGAATGTTCAAGGATAACATTAATTCACATACACAGGAAATGAATGATTCCAAAATGGTTTAGTAAGCAGGAAAATGATATAAAAGGCAGTTCAGTGGCTTAGAGCCTTATTGATTAAAATCCAAATAGTCACATAGAGCTATGAATTCACTTCTATTCACTGCTTCCCCATGTTTGCTTATTGGCTAAAATCTGGGAAATGGCAAACGCGTGACCAATTTGGGTGTCTACACAAACTTGCGGAGCTCTTCGCATTACTCTGCGTGTGCGTGCACAGGTACTAAGGGTATTGACTAAGCTGCGAAGTATGTTGAAGGAGCAAATCCAACTGGGTGAACTGCTCCAAATTCACCTGGGAGGTTGATGGCAGGTCTCCAGTGTTGTATAAGGTAACTGTTTCATCAAAACAGGAAATAGCGACTGCAACTGGCAACATGACTTATAGGGACAATGCGACACAGAAATTGATATTGATGAGAATGACATCACTGCCCTTCAGATTTGCCTCACTCCGCATGACTTCTCATCCTACTTCTATCTAATTGACTATACTGCACTACACATCTGACAGTGTTCGCCACTATCCTCTTATTTAACAAGTGCACTCACAGCTTCATTAATAATGAGAAGTGAATAGGTGACTATTTTGGTGATGCGACTCGAATTGTAGTGAGGTGAATTCGACAGGTGAATTTGGACTTTAGTCAATGAGGCCCTTAGTGCTTAGCATTAGCCCTGCAGTGCTGGATTTGGTTCCACTCTGTGATTGCATGGGATCCCTCCGGCTGCCCCGGTTTCATCCCACATTGCCAAAACATAAATTGTCCGGATTCTGACTAATTGCACCTGATCTCTGTCATTATGTAGAGAAACACACATTCAATTCTCTGCATATCTAAACAAAACATCCCTGTAGCATTTACTAGATAATCCCATTAAAACTGATTCACCAGCAGACCAATGTTATTCTTTTTAGCTGCAAACTACATAACTGAACCAATGCCAATGGAATCCACAGAAGGAAATGTTTAATGATTACCAACTTGATGTACTCATGCAGTTTTGACTAGCCAGTTTCAAAGAAATGATCTGCCATAATAAATGTATTGAAATCATTTATGCTCTTTGGGTGCAAGTGTTATAGGTTAAAGAGATAGCTTTTCCATGCTGTGTTTATAGGGATGATGTGGAGCCATGACCTACAGAAAAACAAAGGTTTTGATTGTTTCAGTGGGGATTCTACTGAGCATACATGGGCCCCTAACCTACAGGTGCAAAGGCATCTGCAGAAAAAAATTTAAGGGGGGGTGGACACCGCCATATTGTGGATGGTGGCAGCCATCGATTAGACATGTTGAACAGGATGGAGGGGCATTGGGAGTAGTACTCTTGATGCACCCCTCTGATTGAGGAGACTGTGGACTGTGGCGTTCTTCTTCTGAGAGGAGGTGCTTTCCCCCACATTTCTCCCCACTTTGGACACTTATGTTAAGGAAGTAATATCTGGAAAAGTGAACAACAATATAATGACAAAAAAATACATGCCTATAAAAAACACAAAAAAAAGTAAGCATACAGTAAATAGCACTCTAAAAATAAACACAGTAAAGAAAAAAACAAATAGTGGAAACCAACTTGCAAAATACAATTAAAAGCCAAGGAACCAGTCAGAAAGTTTTTATTCCCAACAGTCCAGAGGTGCAGCACAATGATGAGGCCTCTACAACTTATGGACTCTTTCTCAAAAGATGCAACCCACCCCATGCCACATGGTGGGGGTCCCAGGAACCCCATCACAATCAAAGGGGCAAAAATATAAGGGACCTAAAATGAATGTATGGGTTGCAGCTGCAACTAAAATCAAAACGGTTTGAAATGGTTTTAGCAATTTCCCCTAAAATCTGTCTTTGGATACTTTGTTGCATTTTTGGCTTTTCTTTGCAGGTGATCTTAATCTGCAGAAATTCGAACCCGCCTCAGACTGGCAGAGTTGCTCAGATTAGTATGAATTAAAACCATTTATCTATACTTCCTTCCTATCCCTCAAAGTAACTGCAGTAAAATTTCCAAGGTCTCCCATAATGTTTATTATATGTAATTTCTGAAAGGAGAACCCAGCAACTGAATTTGTCTAGGTTACAGATTAGCAAGACACAGCACTAAGGGGGGAATTCACTAAGTTCCGAAGTGAGGCGCGTAGTGTTCGCCTCACTTCAGAAAAACTGAAATGCGCATGCTGATGTCCTGCACGCTGACATCAATATGCGCATTAAAGGGATTCCCCTCCTGGCGAGGAGACTCGAGTGCTCTCGCCGGGAGGGGAATCCCTTCAACGCGCATGCTGATGTCCGCGTGCAGGACATCAACATGCGCATTTCAGTCTTTCCGAAGTGAGGCGAACACTACGCGCCTCACTTCGGAGCTTGGTGAATTCCCCCCTAAGTGACTGTGCGTTAAATGGTGTTTCTGGAGCACATTATGGGGTTATTCACTAATTTGCAAATTCGACTGTTGAATTCTCAAACAACAGATTCCCGTAGCAAATCCGCGACTGCAATAATTTCCCTATTGTAAAATCACGACCGCAACAATTTTTAAAGTTGCAACTGTGACAATTTTCCATAGTAAAAGTCATGATTGCGACAATATTCTTACTATAAAGACGCAACTGTGACAGTAGCAGTCTATCAAGACTGTCTTTAGCTGGCGAATTCACACCTATATGCAACAATTCAGACTTTAGTGAATAAGCCCCATATATATACCATGATTATCTTTATATGTCAGTTCATTTTTGTAGGTGCTGAGTAAAGTGGTTTATTATTTTTTTTAACAAGCGTTTTAACAGTCTACTTTTTTGGATATAATGTGCTGGTCGCAGAGCACTTGTTTACATTGCAGGTCTAATGTTTCTATCTCTTTGCAGAGATAAGTAAAATAGACTGTTAGCAAGTAATCTTTTTATTTGATGGGATCCTTTTCATATGGCTTAGTACGGTAATAATTGCATAGTTAATGGAATAAAAAGTAGGCTTTATTGGAAAAGCAATCAAACCTGTGAAATAAATGTTAGCAATAATAAACCTTCTAATAAATGACAGCGCACATCTGAAAACTAAATCAGACTCTAGATTTTTTTTTTAACCCTCTTTCCGTGTAACTTACGTGCAGATGAGGGTCTTTGCAAGATCTGTGAAACTGCTTTAGGCTCCTGGACCAGTCTGGTAGGTTATGAATCCTGCCAAAAGTGAAACAGAGAGTCCAGCCGGCTCTTCGACAAGCTACGTTGTATTACTTTATGGAATTTCACGCTTGCCTGGAAAATAAAAAAAAGCTATTTGTGGCCAGAAACCACCCAGCACATCCACAAGTCTCTAAATATTACAGAGTTTGTTAAAAACACAACAGTAATAGTGTTAAGAAAGTGGAGAGGTGTTAAGGAGCATTGGCAGAAGTTTATTTCTCTTAGAAGCATTGCTGCTTACTTCTAATGTATTTTCTTTAATGCATGTGTTTATTTCTCTACGTCCATATTAAAAAACAGTTTATAGGGTTTAGGAAAGGGAATTTGCTGTACATACAATCATACCTGGGAACTCTGTCAAGGAGCTGACTTTGAAATTTGGAAAATAATATTTCTCAGAGCTTAAGCTCCAAGTGCAGGATAACATAATACAAGATTTTGAAATGAAGTAGAGCGAAAATCTTCTCCAAATAAACCAGTAACTGTTTAAGTGAATAGAAACCAGTTTAAAGGCATGAGATAAACATTGGTTCCTTTCAGTTGGGATTTCTGCAGTAAAAGTTCAATTGTCCAATTGTAAAAGTCCAATTGAGCAGGTCCTAAGAGTTGTAAATCAGGGAAAAACTTTAAAAAAAGCTGATTCCAACTCTTATGATCCTATGTTTTTTGTACAATCGAAGATAGATAGATAGATAGATAGATAGATAGATAGATAGATAGATAGATAGATAGACATCTACCAGATTTTTTTCTACATTTACTGCATGGGTATACAGTAAATAAGAATAACAAATTGTAAGATAGGTCTAAAGGAGTGACAATGGTTTGATGTGATGTTTCTAAATACTTCTGGAAATAAAATACAAAGGCATGTCACGGTGCAGCATTATGTAAATACAAGTATACAATAAAATATGGTATCATTGTTAAAGTGCACCTGTCACCTCAATACTAACACTAATTTAGGTTTTACTAATGAAATAAACATTTTGTAAATATATATGTATTAAAAAATGTACCTTTATACAGCATTTCTCTCTGTCATCTTCTCTGTCAGCCTGACTTTTCTTTCCCGAGTGTCGGTTGGGTGGGGCTAAATGATGATTGACATTATAGCTCCTCCAATCAGATCCCTTAAATTACGGTATAGCAGGGATCTCATTGGAGGAGCTATAGGGGGGAATTCACGATTGTGCGAAGTGAGCTCCGAATCCTTTGGCTCACTTTGCACATCGTATTATGCACTCGCTGATGTCCTGCACACGGACATCAGCAAGTGCTTTAAAGGGATTCCAGTCTCGGTGAGACCAAAAGAGTTGCCTTGCCGAGACTGGAATCCCTTTAAAGTGCTCGCTGATGTCCACGTGCAGGACATCAGCTAGCGCATAACACCATGTGCGAAATAAGCCGAAGGATGCGGAGCTCACTTCGCACAATTGTGAATTCCCACCATAATGTCACTCATCATCACCCGACCCAGAAAAGAAAAGGCGGCCATGCTTGTCATTGATGAATACGCCTTTGAAACTTCAGAGAAGGAGAGAGAGAGAAAACATAAAAATCAGTAGTTCTTAACCGGGGTTCTATCGAACTCTAGGGGTTCAGTGAGTCGGTCTCAGGGGTTCGACGGAGCCTCCGCCACAGAGGTCAAGACACAGAGGTCAAGTGATTTATCACTAAAGAAGGGTTCGGTTAATGTGCATATGAAATTGGTGGGTTCGGTACCTCAAATAAGGTTAAGAACCACTGATATAAACAGAAATCAGTAACTCATCTTCCCTTCCTGACATGTAAAGATGAATATCTGGAGGTAGGTAAGTTAAAATACCAGATAGGTCTGGTTAATGAATCTATTATAAGTTATGCTAACCAATATGGAGACATTTGTTACTGACCCTTTAAAATATCTAAATGTTTCTTTTCTTTTTTGTTATATACTGTATGTTCTGGGTTTTTTTTTATTCTTTTTCTATATTTTCATTTTATATAAGCATTTGATTATTTACTCAGCGAAATATGAATTTGCTAATTCTGCTCTAAACATTTCACCAATTCTAAAAAAAATGCCAGTCTGGTCACCTTTATCAATTTTCCCCCCAAACCTTTTATTTCCCGCAGCAGTGTTACCTTATTCTCTAAAGTAAAGGTGTGAATTTGCCAGCTAAAGACGGTCGCAATAGACTGTTACTGTCGCAGTCGCATCTTTATAATGAGATTATTGTCACAGTCGCGACTTTACTATGGAAATATTGTAGCAGTCGCAACTTTAAAATTGTCGCAGTCGTGGGTTTGCTATAGGAATCCGCTGTTTGAGAATTCAACAGTCGAATTATCACTTTAGTGAATAATCCCCCTAAAACTCACTTTTTTTTATTATCAATAAATAATAAATAACTGGCCGGAAAAAATCCAGAGATAGGAAACAAGGAATAAATACAACACTTTGCAATGAAAATAATGCTCTATAAATTCATTTAAGTTTTATATTACTTATTTTACAGTCATTGCTCATAGATGTCCAAAAGCAAATAATGCTATCAAATAATAATGAATGAAAAGTGAGAAAATTACATTGCTTTGAATTTTAAATATAAACAAAATGTCAAAAAAATAAACATATTTCTTATGCCCCATTGTCTTTCATAGCAGACATCAAACTGCTTTGGTGTGAGAAAAGCCTGTTCAGTAGATTCCTGGCGTATAAAGAGTTAACGTCCTGTGACTTCAGGGCACTTGATGTTACAAATGTGGATCTGGCTTTGGTCACACAGTTGATTTGGCAGCTATTAATAGATTGGTGGGACACATATGGAAACAATTGGTGGAATAAACTGATTCCTGCAGTGTCAAGCAGTGACACCCATATGTTAATCCTCAAACCTTGGCTTCACCTGGGATTATGATAACAATTCAAATTAAGGGATGAAATAAGCATTTCAATTAAATGTGATAATGTATGCAAATTTGATGGCTGTGCCTAACAGATAAACAAAGTGTAATTAGCCTCCATCAAACTGCAGAGAATATTTACTTCCCTTCATTTCAAAGATACTTTCCTCCCTCAGTCTTTCTGTTATATTGACTGTATGTATATTTTTATTTAAAAAGCGCCACAAGGTTACGCAGCACTGTACAATTCAACCATACAGTTATAATACAGACGAGGGAAAGTGTGTATCAAAAAACAAGTGAAGTAAATTACTAGCATATAATCAAAAAAATACATTATTCTAAGTGCCAGGCCATGACTGAAACAAGAGGATTGAGGTCTCTGCCCTATAGAGCTTACAATCTAAATCAGTGTAATAGTGGGATATATACTTTAACCCTGTAGTCTAAGGTCCCATGTTTCACACCTGAGGATAAAACTGCAATGAGCCACTGCTTGTGACCACCTTGTTTTCTAGAGTGAAAAACAAAATATGCGATAGTAAATACTAACGTAATTACTGCCTTTGATAACACCCAGAGCCAGTATTATTCAATCCAGGGCTCTGAGAAAATTTAGGGACCCCAGCATTGTCCACCCAACTTTAAGGGGGCCGCCAGAATTGCTCTGCATATTGCTTCTGTAGATTTATGCAGCGCTGTTATCAAGTGCTTCTAATCTGTAGTTGAGAGCAGTACTGTAGATGAGCAGAGCTGTGCAATTACCAGCCAGGGCCCTGATACCACACAAATTTACTGCACTGAACAAATTTGTGTGAATTTTGTCGTGGTTGCCAGTGCATTTTGTTGTGGGTTCAATCACATACAACACTATGCCAAATGAAGCCTTTGATTTATCCTTTTCCAGAAAATTATAGAGTACAGTACACACAAATAATAATATTTTCCACAATTCACAAATCAAACCATAAAAACAATCCCTGAAACCTATTTTCTGTTATTTGGTTTTATTGAAGTTCAATTAAAAACACAAATGTTTAGTTTTGCAACAATTTCTTTTTAAATCCACTTATATCACATGAGGATATAAATGACCGCAACTTTTTCCAGAAAATGTATCAGGGATCCACCTCTTTGTCTAGTATGTCACTGCTGTATCTATCTCTTTACAGCAAGTAACATCCCGAAAGTACCACCTTCTCTAACCTCATTTACATCCAGTGACAAGAGATACCTCTCACTTGTAGATGGACCCTAGGTACAAACAATAGCAAATACAGATAAATAGAAGCCACGAGTTTCTTAACAATAGAAAACTCTGACAAAGATAAAGCAAAGTACTTAGAATTCCCATGGTTAGATTCCTGCTTAGTCCATTAAGTCTTGTTAGACAGGGTATAGTTAACAGCCTCCAATCACCTTTCTCAAGATTCCCAATATGGAAAATGATTTGCTGCTGCTGCAAGGGAACTCTAAAGAACACTATCTGCTTGATCCACCCTAACTGGACTCAAGCCAGCATCTGGTCCAGTGTGTGTCTTAACCTGATATTGGCCTACTCATGTGGCCACAAACACTACCGAAGTGCTCTAAAACACAAACTAATGCTGAGGTCGTCTTGGACAGGGTACCTTAATAGGGCCTCTTAAACAGTCACATGTCAGGGGCATTGTTCTTTGTAGGTGTTTTTCTGAAACAATCAAATGGGGTTTGATGTTTTCTATCTACAAAAGAAGTAGATGCAGCCATGTGACTTATTTGCCTCAACAGTCATTTACCTTCATTGAATGTTGCTCCAAAAGGTTGGGGCTACAGTTCATTAGTAATATATATATATATATATATATATATATATATATATATATATATATATATATATATATATATATATAAAATGAATGCAGTATATAACCATGCAATCCTTTTATATAAGCCTATGTGACACACCTGGGAAGCTGTGACCTAAGCCAATGCCTGGATTAGTTTTTTCTATATATTTATATATACAGTATATAGGGATGCTTTCTTTAGGGCTGTGCTGAATTGACCACATAACTGTAGTTGATAAGCACAGGAGCAGTTTATCCAGTACCTCCCAGTATGGACAAAGCCTTTGCCTATGGTTTGTAAATCCAACTTTTACTATTTGCTGTGGTTCTGCTTCTCAATCCTGCTGTCATATTCCTGCTATTCCAATGTTCCTGACCAAGCCATTCTTTACCCAATTCCTAGTTTTCTTTCTGTTTTAGATTTCTAGTTTAGGTTTTGGCTCAGACTATCCTGACACAGCTCCAGTCCTGTGCTGATAAACCCCAGTCAAACTGCTACCATGCTCCATTATAAACGAGTATCCATGCCCTGAAATTGAGTTACTGGGAAAGGAAAGCCTATGTAAATGTGATAACTACTGAGAATGAGCCCAAAGAGTCTGCAGGGGGTTCTGTCAAATTGACTATATATATATATATATATATATATATAAAATAGTTTACAAACAATATTCCCTCTATGAATATTAACATTGAGCTGCCATATTAGATGAGATGAGTTTATTGTCACTGAGTAGTACATGTATAAATACCAGCAAAATTAATGTGTGTCCATATATAAATATACACTATAAAACACAATGAGTACAGCAACTTTGTATATAAAAGAAGAATAAATAAATATTAGACATAAAGAAAAGTGCAATAAATAATCTGAATAAATACAAAAACATGCAATGCAGATTGTTTATCTGGGACAGGGACAGGATTCAGATATAAGATATACCTGTATAATACTAGGTTTCATAGATTTTATAAAGAGTAGAACATCCATAATAGTCAATGTAATTATGCAGTGTTGGGCTGCATGATTACTTTTTATACAGTACCGTACTGCTCAGTATACAG
This sequence comes from Pipa parva, assembly GCA_019650415.1. NCBI lineage: Eukaryota > Metazoa > Chordata > Amphibia > Anura > Pipidae > Pipa > Pipa parva. The sequence continues at coordinate 13,070 of WMED01007631.1, forward strand.
CTGTGTTATTTGCCTTTATTTTATAAAAGATACTGTATATAAGCATGTAAAATGACAAAATTGTATTCTTCTGTAAATGTATTACTAATACACTTATTTTCTGTATATTTTTTTTAAAGGGGTTGGGGGTGTTACAAAGTAGATAAGGCATCATTTCTTTAGTGAGTTGTTAATTCAGATTCTTTGAAAGAGGAAAAAAAAAATCAGAGGTGCCAGAAGTCAGCCGGTTAGATCCTGGCCTATATAACTGACCAGTTAAAGGTCAACTCGATAATCAATACCGCTGTTTTGTGAAATGTGCAATGAAGTCCATATGTCCCATATAAGCATTCGAATGAAACCTTCCAACATGGAATTCAAAGATATTGGGTATACTGGTGATTCTTGTAGATAAAAGGACCTCCTTTAAATTGAGTTTATTATATAGCCTCTAGGGATCTTGGAAAATCTTTACTGAATTTTTATTATTACTAAAGGCATGGGGGTAAAGTCAAGTCCCTAGAGGAACTTGAGCCACCATGACCAGTAAAAGAACTGCCCAAAGCTGATTTATCAGCAGTAATCTCCTCTCTAGAACTGAATAGATTTTTTTTCTTTTTAGGCTCCAAAGAGCTTCCTGCTCTGGCTATATCCCTCTGACCACCTTGTTGACATGAGCCTAGCACTTAATCCATGGGAGGAAATCTAACCCTTGGTCTTGTAAAGACATCCCAGAGAGGGTAGCAAAAGTGCAACTTAAAAAGAGGTGAATACAAGTGAAACTACATCCTTCAGCCATTGAACCCACCTTAAATTGTTGATGGAATGTAAATGGAATAGTTACATAAATACCCAAACCCAAAGCAAAGTTTCATCTTAACCAAAGGTCTAATTGCTTTCAGTTTTTAACAATAAAACTTGGGAAACTTTATTTATTCCACCCTGCTTATAGTAAGTAAACAGTGAGGCATAATGAAAACATCTAAATATTTTTTTTTTAACAAAACAAATCTTTTTTAAATAATAATTCTAACTATAAATAATTCTGAAGGTAAATGGCACATTCTATACTTGAATAGCAATACTACATTCAGAAAAAAACAAATATAAGACTTGGGGGGATTTCAGTGGAAGAATCAAAACTAGTAATTTATAACTTAAAGCAACCATCACCCTACTCTCCTTAAACATGTTGACTCTTCTACATCTTCAATGGTCATTTCTCCTAAACAGGAGCGAGCAGGATTAGAATCAGGTGCTAATAACTAGTAAGGGATGCAACCTCAGGTGGCTCCATAGCACAGAGGCAAGATTGCACCTTTGAAGAAAACATCCAGGGCAAAAATCCCAGGACCGGAGAGAAAGCTGTGTTCCAACTTTATCCATTCTTGTCTGAAATTTAATCTAAAAGAAGCATAGGACAAGTTTAATCAGTTTGCTGGTTGACACTGAAACCAGAATTTAAGATGGGAAAAGGTGTGGCTTCCATCCAAGAATTTAAAGAAGGAAGTTATTTTTGCTAGTTTGGGGCATAGATATGTGGGAATTGTTAAGTTAATGGCCTATAACTTGTAATTGACTAGCTAGTGGAGAATACCTAATATTTTCAGCGTTCCATTATTAAAGCACCTCCTGAATTGATTTTAGATTCTCAGATTCACAGGAGGAAATTACAGTAACTGGTATATTGTAAAGAGTATGATCCTGTATAACAATTATGGGAACCGGCAACCCATGTTCAAGCAGATTAGAAGACTGCAGAATTCCATTGACTCCATCTGGATGAGGCAGGCGCTAAAGCCCCAGTGGGTGGCTCTAAATGGTGGACGTTTTCACAGTTGTTGGTGGCTGCAGGGCAAGGAGATGGTTAAAGGGGCAGGTCAGTCAAGGCCAAATAGATTGAACCGTAGTATTATTAGGACAATACTGACACTCTTACATTAATTCATTAAAAACTGTGTATCCTTTAGTATTGCTTGGACCTGAAGAAGGGAGAATATCTCTCGACAGCTTGTCTTATACAATTAATTGTTAATCCATATAAAGTATCATTTAATACTATAGTACTCATCTTTCTTACTAGCCAACTAGACTAATACAACGTAAACCATTTTTGCACCTCAAATACAGGGAATTTATCAACAAAGCAATCATTTAGAGTGGCCTAATAGCCCAAGCAACCAATTAGAGACTGCTTTTCATAATTCTAGCTACCTTGTTCCAGTGAATCCTGGCTGCTGATTGGTTGCTATGGGTTACTAGACCTGTATAAATGATTGACCCTATTAATGAATTCCTATGAATTTGCCAAATCCTTCTATACAAAGTCAATCATCTGTCAGGTGACTAATAAAAAATATTTTGATAATAATGACCCATTGGATGTTTTTTTTTCAGAATTAGTGACAAAGAGTTGAGAACATTGAATGCACAAACTGTGAAATAATTTTTTCATTTAAACATAAGAGCAAAATAGGGAGCAGAAATCACAAAGACTGTGTTTATTATCTCAATATTAAAACAATAATGGTAAAACATCAAAGAGATTTTAGAACTTTAAGGACACATTGTCCAGCAATTCAGGAAATTAAATGACCATTTCCAACACCTGAAATAATGTTTCCCCATTTATTTTCAGATATCATAAGGGCTATTTATCTTAATGATATATAAAAAAAGACATTTATTTTCACTGTAGCTTACAGAAGAATTATCAAGCTTGGAGCTTAGTTGTAAACCTATTTAAAAGCAGAAACAGCATGTAGTCAATCCATAATTTTGACTAGGTTGGCAGTTGCTAGTGTTCTCTAATGGATGTAGTATAACTAATATTCTTTTACGTTAATGTCAATAATATAATTTGCATAATACAGTGGTACCAAGTCATGACTGTGACAATATTCTCATTATAAAGACACAACTGCGACAGTAACAGTCTATTGCGACCAAAAGAGTCGCCTTGCCGAGACTGGAATCCCTTTAAATCGTTTGCTGATATCCACGTGCAGGACATCAGCGAGCACATATCAGTCTGTGCGAAGTGAGCCGAAGGATTCGGAGCTCACTTCACATAATGGTGAATTCCCCCCTGAATGTTCTGTGCACGCAAAAAAGATCTACCCTTTTAATAACAAAATAGTCTGAAAAAACTTAAATTAGTAATCATGTTTTAAAAATGTATGTAGTTTCTTTTTATTATATTTTTCTTGTGATGTCAATATCACTAAGTTTAGAAGAGAGAGGCTCCAACTGGGCATCTCTGCCTGTTCCATTCTGCTCAGTTCTAATGGGAACAAACTTTCAAGCTCATTCCAGAACAGGTTGGCATGAAAAATGGAAAGGTTCTTGCAAATTTAATGGCTGGGCCACCAGTGTAGTTCCCTAATTCCTATAGAAATAAAATAAGGTTGCTTCAAGTCATCTGGAAAGTATATCTACTATTCATTCTTGTTTTCATAAAAGTACAGGGCAATACTTAAACATTTGTAAAGATGGCTCAAAATCAAACAGGTCAATTGCTTAGACTTAACAGTGTCTTGTGTCTGCCTAGCGCACGTTATTATGTACAGCAGTAGGGGGCTATTCATATAATGTGGCACACTGTTCTGGGTGGCACTAACCTCCCTTTATTAAACATGATGAAGTGACTGTGGTCTGAATGTCTAGACTTCACCCGCTCTCATAATGTGGTGGGATATCCATTGTTACTGGCTCAGAGTAGTAATGCACATACTACATGGTCTTTATTAAATCTGTCATTGTGGAACTTGTACAGATACACAATCTGCAATAAGTAATTCATTTCCAAATCTACATAAAACATTTTACCCATCCTTAATAACTGAAGATTGTCTGTCATTGCCTGCATGTTTGCTTCTGTAAGTGACATTTCAACAATTTGCTAAAGCCTTGTTACACAAGATGACCCAGCAAGAGCTCAATTTTAGCACACTTTTCTTTATCTAAAAAGCACATTTCACTATAGAAGGAATCCTGCAAACCCTACAAGCCCAAGAGTCGAAAAGAAGCTCAAACAGAATCATCTTTATTTCCTGTTCAGGGATTTAGGTGGTGAGATGTACGTATGTACAGTATGTATAATTTTATTTAGAAAGCACCACAAATTTACACAGCACAGTACAATTCAGCAATACAAATATAATACAGATATGGGAAAGTGCATTACACAATACAATTATAATATCACAAGGATCTGGAAAGTATATCTACTATTCATTCTTGTTTTCATAAAAGTACAGGGCAATACTTAAACATTTGTAAAGATGGCTCAAAATCAAACAGGTCAATTGCTTAGACTTAACAGTGTCCTGTGTCTGCCTAGCGCACGTTATTATGTACAGCAGTAGGGGGACTATTCATATAATGTGGCACACTGTTCTGGGTGGCACTAACCTCCCTTTATTAAACATGA
>WMED01007633.1:0-15370 GCA_019650415.1 Pipa parva
TAGGAATTTAACTGGTTTGTTAGTGGGCAGGCACTAGGAATTTAACTGGTTTGTTAGTGGGCAGGCGCTAGGAATTTAACTGGTTTGTTAGTGGGCAGGCACTAGGAATTTAACTGGTTTGTTAGTGGTCCATTGCCATTGTGATACATTGTTCTTTGTTTTTACTTGCAACACATGATTTTGAAGCTGTTTCCTATAGAACAGCTTCAAAACTAGAGCAAAGGAGGGACTGTTATATCAACATGCTCCTCGCCCTTAAGCAAGGGGCTGCCCCTTGAGGGAGACTCTCAAGACATAATTGGACTAGAAGTTTTCAGTTGCTTTCCAGAAGCATTTAACAAGAGGATGGTATGAACTACATTACTCTCAAAGATATCTTTTTAAAATCTCCTTGACTTCATTCCTTACATCCAGTAGCAACCAACTCTGACAAAAAAAAAAGGGTATATGTGTTTGTTTGTTTGTTTGTTTGTTTTTTAGCCACCAACAGGATATAAACATGGCAATGAAATCTAATTTTTTTTCTTTTTATGTTATGCTGAAAAGAAAACCCATCGGTTTTGTTAATGGTTAAATATGCTGATGAAGATAGTTAGTGGTCTCCCCGCACAGTCTGAAATCAGAATAAATGTAGAGATCAAATAGTCTACAGCTTACAGAAAATCAGTATGTAGGTAAATTGGTGTTTCTTTTTATCATCTACTCTATATAAAGCTTTCTATATCCAGGTCATTGAATATCTACAGATAGAGCTTGTCAAATTGGTACTTTGCAGCACTATAAAAAGTACATGATAAAAGGGAAGCCATTAAAAGCTGCTGGATGTTTTCTTTTGAAATTTCTTTTTCTCTCCTTGGCAAACCAAGGACACCAAACATTAAGAGAGCTTGTTCACAGTCATTGCAAGAAGAATAAAAATATTTTGAGCTCCCCTTAAGGCGCTAGGTATATTTTTAATCAGGCACCACTAAAATGAAGTAGAAACCAATTTACGCAAGAAAAACAATGACAATTTCCAGTATTACAAATTTAAAACTGAATGAATTAGAACGTTAACGTTTATTGCCCCATTGCTGAAACACAACACTCCAAAAGCAGTGACAAACCGGCAGGTAAACATACATTTCATCTGCATGATTACAATAGAAGTGAACTTTAATATTCATAGCGATCTATGCTAACTGAAAATTGCATGGAATTAGCTATGATCCCAATGAAATTCTCTTAAATAATGACTCTGAAATGACAAAGAAGTAAATAAATGAGATTGTTTTATTGTTAATATCCAATATTAACAGGCACTTTGTTGACTTCACTTATTCAGCAATGTGATGAATTCCCTCATAGCTAAATAAACTATGCTGGAAGCATGTTTCCATTCCAGATGATGTGTATTTACTGCAGCAAGTTAATGTATACATCATGTGTCAAAGCAATAATTCAACAAGTCATCGAGGCAGATTGACTTCATCACGTACACAAAAAGGTGGTGATTTGGTACTTCAACACATTTCATTCAAGTGTTAGATACAGTCGGCTAATTCCAGCATGGCTATGGAATGGACTGCCTTTTAAATGAATGAGAAAACAATTGTTACTATTCTGCTTACTACTGCAATTGCACAAAAACTATCAACCAAACCATTATAAAACAGCATTTCTCTTTAAAAGGTCACTAAGAAGATTAGCGTTAGATGGACAAGAAGGATCCAAAAAGCCCCCAATGAAAATGAAATAAAGTGTAATCATACCTTAAACAGAAAGTAGTCCCATTGTAAGTGCAAGGCCGCACATGCCTTTTTGCATAAGGCAAACAAGAAAAACCACAAGTGAAAAGCTGACAGATTCCCCATTGTGCCTTCTAAATAAATTTCATTTCCGCACAAAATCCACAAGCAAATGTATAACAAGTGCTCATGGTAAAGTGGGAGGAGACATGCAAATGACTTCTTTATGTTCCTATGTCCAACTGCACATCAAGAACCATTAATTTATTAGCACAGCTACAGTGTGAACTTCACAGCCATATATACAACCTGCAGATATAATATGTTTTGTCAGTGCCCTTTGTGATGATAGCAATTGTCATTACATAATGATAGATATAGCTATGATGGTATTTTTTTAGAAGCATTATGAACAATTGATCATCAAATCCATGTAATGATTATATCACTTTGCTTCAATAATGAAATGATATAATTCAACAGCACCACTATTCACCAGATTTCACTTTGCAAATCATTTTGTGGAGGTTCGCATCACAGAGTATATTTGATAAATAGTGGACACACATCATTGATTTTGATACATTGTTACAATTTAATTTGGTAGAGAGAATTTATTCTTTGGATAACTCTTGATGGTATTTTTACACTAATTTAAATGGCGTTTGAGGTTGATGGAGTTGTAGTAACTGTAGAATGTGTCAGTTGATTGGATTACTGTCATGGGTGGTATGTGGACCCGCTGTACTACCTTGGAGTTTGGCTTTTAGGTACGCTGCAAGGCGCGGAGTCTAAGAGGCCTCTGGTCTTCGCCTTTAACCCCCGCAAGGAGGTACTGGTCTTAGCTCCGCAGGACCTCCAGGTCGCGCCCAATGAGCGTACCCTCCAAAGGTAGTTGCTAGTACAGGAACACTGTACTGTAACTGGAACAGGATATCACACTTGGGAAGGCTTGGAGAATATAGGCGTATATAGCTTTAATAGAACAAAACCAGCATCAACGAGGAAGCAATACTGGAAAGGCTATAGTGATATAATTAATGCAGGCAAACAGGAACACGTAGCAGCAAAACAGAACAACAAAAAGGACCTATCTAGCTGGAAGCTTAGGCACCGAATGCCCAAGCTATCCAGCTATTTAAATCTCCCGCTGCGTCCCTGTGCAGTGGGAGCGCCCCCGACACGTAAGTGTCATCTGGGCATGCCGGCAGAGTGCACGCTGCCGGCAGAGCTTAAAAACCCAACAGCCACGGCTCGTGCGCCTAAGGACAGTGCGCCCGAGCCGAGCAGTCGGGAAAGGAGCGGCGGCCACGCCGCACGTTACAATTACAAGAAGATCATGGGTACAGTTTGTTTTTGTTTTTACATCATACACTTTAGAGAGAATCTAATTTAATCTAAATTAATCATTTCATCTCTATAGTGTCTCAGTGGCTTGCTGCTCCAAGAATTATTTAAGCATCTTTATATTTAGCTTCATTTACTTAGCTTAACTTGCATTCTATTCTAGAAGAGGTTAACCCTCTATTTATAAAATGGTGTATGTCTTATATAATTCAATTTAGATTTACTGTTTGTTTAGTAAAGAATATTTGTTAAGTTATTTCCTATTTGTTCAACAGATTCTCATATGGGCAACAATGGATGTTTACAGACAAGTATCCCAAGCCTTTCTTCCTATGCCTTCAAAATCACACTATGTATTCAGCTTGCGGGATTTTGCAAGAGTTATCCAGGTATTTTTATTTGAATTATAAACTCCCTAAAATGTTAGTCTTTTCTCTTGTTCAGGGCTAATTTTGCTAATATACTCTACTACTAAAATGACTACTAATTTTATACTGAGTATTCATATTCTGGTCGGCTACAATTTGTTGTTTTTGGAATGTGTGTACAGAAGTGAATCTTAAAAGTAGAATAAAATGAAACACTACCTTATAGGGATAAAACTGCTGCATTAAAGAGGTTTTTCAGATATATACACATTTTTTAGTTATTCGATATGAGGTCTGTTCCACTTTTAATATTTCATCAGAAACCTAGCAAGTTATACCATGATAAAGAGTTTGTTATTGGCAATAAGAGTTTTTATAATATAAACGCTGGGCATGTGTGCATCATGTGCCATAGCAACCAATCAAAATTAACTTTAACCAGTTACCTCAACATCCTTAATAGCATTAGACACAAGAGTGCTGAGAATTTTTAGTACAAATATGTATGTGAAAATAGATAACCGTAAACTATATGACTGCAATACTTAAGAGCCAAGGAGCATCATAATTTAAGTTTCAGCATTCATAGAATTTTTGGTATTTCATTATGTGTGTAACTGTATGTTTAAAGTTGGGAAAAGGCCAACGCATCCATTTTAAAGATTTCCAAGCTAGAAAAAAAAAACCCTGTTATTTAAAAAAAAAATGAAATTAATATTTTTCTAATTTGAATTCAATTCAGTGAATAGGAATTTAAAGTAATAAACATTGTTCTGTTTTTTTATTATTAGGGAGTAATGCTTCTGAAACCTGAACAGATGTCTCAGAGTTCTGCAGGTGCACAGAAATTAATGAGACTTTGGATTCATGAAGTCTACAGAGTATTTTGTGATAGACTTGTCAACAGTCATGACAAGAAGACATTTTTCCAGATAGTAAAGGTAATTTTTTATTTTTTGGGGGGGGGTCCTTAGTCTTGGTGACTTTCTATGTCGAAGCTTATTTATTTATTTATTTATTTTTTAGAAGTAAAAGTATAGTATGCCAAAATAATTGAAAGTATAAGATTTAAAAAAAAATGAAATTAAATGTTTTAGGCACTGCATTTGACAATAGGCTGTACATTGTAATACTACTTAGTGTGATGCCCAACAATTGCAGTTAGTAAACTCTGAGTTCCTTGTCTGTTCTGTCTTGTTTTGTTTAAATTCACACATTATGATCAGGCAGTGTTTATTTTTGTCTTCTGGTGCCCTTCTTGATGGTATACCCTCATGATTTGGTTACCACCATCCAATTTTTTTTTTCTTATGAAGCCAAACATATTTGTTTTCTTCATGTTATCTTACACTATCAAGATCAACTCTTCAAGGTTTTTTTTACCTATCCACAATAACCAAAAAAGAGGTTCCAGATCCCCTATAATGGTGAATGATAACTGCTGTTTGGTTGCTATGGGTTACTAGACATCTCTCACCTTTCAAGCTCAATAAATTTCAGCATACCTTTCCACAGTAACCAGAAAAGAGGGAAATACAGAGAAGGGAATTCATAAATGGGGCAAACTTTACAGAAATCTAGTAATCTATATCAATAGATTATAACAGTGGATGCTAACTGCTGATTAGTTGCTATGAGTTACTAACTTATCCCTTGGAGTTCTGGGCGTTCATTGCATTTTTTTTTATATTGCTATTGGTTACTAGATATCTTTCACCTTTCAATAAATTTCAAGATATTTTACTTATGCACAGTAACCAGCTGGCTGATTTGTAAGTCTGCTGTCTACAAACAAGGAGTCCGCGATTTGAATCCCAAGGCTGAAGGGACCAGTATGTTACAACTGCATCTTTCACAACATTATGTTACATGATGGCAAAACACAAAGATACAATTCAATAAGATGTATACATATACAAAAAATCAAATGTGCACTGAGTAATGAGTGCATTGCCATAAACTTTGCCCATGATCTATGTAAAAGTGTTTGAGAACAACAATTCCAACTTTGCCATTGACATGGGCATGAACAAATCTAAGAACTGGCAAACATCTGATTCAGAACATTTCAAACCATTTGCCTGCCCAGGTAGAAGAGGAAATACCAGTTTTAACAAATTAGTGCACAAATGAAGAGGTGCAAGGAATTTAATTGATGATAGAGTTCAATATTTAAATCTCACATTGCCCACATCACTACTGATGTCCGGGATAAACTGAATCACCAGCAGCATCATTGTGCCTAGCATTCTGGTGCTACTGGAATTACACATTAGTGTTACAAGCCACATGAGAAGCATTGTGGCTCATTACAACCCCCTAGTATATGCAATTGAGCATTCTTGCACCTTTTTCCTGTCCTGTTTATTTAGGAGCTTGCTGGTGCTGAACTGGAGTTGCTCCTGCTAGAACTTGTGGATACTTTCCTGCTTTAAACACATATTGTTGCAGTCCATAGGACCAAACATAAAAAGGGTAAGGGAAATAGTGGTGAAAGCCCCCCTTTCAGTTGATTTATCCACCTACCCGCAAAAAGCAGTGGGAATGGAAAAAGGAGGTGAACTAGAATGTTGTTCATATCTTCAATTTATAACTGGATGATGACTGTTACTTGCTTTTAACCAATACATTATGGTCCAGCAAAACCTATGAAGATAGTGAATGTTCTGGTTCTGGTCAGTTGCTAAATTCTTTGCTGGTTCTACAACTCCCACTCCCAGCATGCCCCTTGGTCATGGCAGCAGAATATTTAAAAGTTTTACAATGTTGGCATCCACCACCTTAGCTTCAGTACAGTTGCCAACATATTTTAAGCAGCATTCAGTAGGTTTTCTATCTTCTAGCCTTCAGTATCTCCATTCTGCCTCTGATCAAGCTCCAATCCCTGGTGTCTCTCCAGTTTCAGCACTCCCATTAATCATTGTTTCAACAACTTTAGTTTCTTTCATCTGTGTTTCTGCTCTTCAATGTCTCTGTGTTTTAATGTCCATTGTTACGGTTCCACTATTTTAGTAAATGTGTTTGTTACAGTTCCTGTCTCAGTGAGACCAAAAGAATTGCCTCGCTGAGACTGGAATCTCTTTAAAGCGTTCGCTGATGTCTGTGTGCAGGACATCAGCGAGCGCATATCAGTCAGTGCGAAGTGAGGCGAAGGATCCGGACCTCACTTCGCACAATGGTGAATTACCCCCTAGGTCTTTACAAGTTTATTGCATGAGATCTCATGTTTTTCCCAGGAGATTACCGCTTGAGTAGTTTTTATCTCGATTTTTTTTCTATAAAAAGGTAGCCATACTACTATTGTAAAGTATGGCTACCTTTCCATTGAAAAAAATTTTTAAAAATCGAGATTGAAAAACTCGCATGGTAATCTTGTTGGAACAATGCTAGATCTTGCGCAATAAACTGAGAAAGACCAAGAGTGGTCTTCACAACTTTGACAAATTTCTCCCTAAGCAAGTTTTACTAAATACTGTTGTTGAAACAATTCAGCAGTTCTTTATTAATATACAGAGTTTCAATCTCTACTTAACCTCTTATTATGATGATGTTTCCTTTCAACACGTGAGTTTAGAGTACTGTGCTGTTAATACACCTAAATCTGAAATCTGAGCAGGAATTTAAGTTCTACTTTTATTATGCAAAAGATCACTTTTCAATAACATAAAAGTAATATTAATGTCACTGTTTTCTAAACTGAAACCAATCAATCAATTAAAGGTACGACTAGATTTGGTTGTCTAGTGCATTTGTTATTTGGTATTCTGAGGCTGACACAAGGGCCATGACTCTATAAATTTGTTTTGTTTATGAAACTATTATGTGTTCCTATCTAGATCTTTTTATAATTATCCTTTGGAGGCTTCATTGCTGAGACAAGATACTTAACATAGATTGTCCTCATAGCCAGTAATGCATTGTAAAATGAAATATATGGTGTCTGTACTCTAATTAGTCATGATCTGAATAAGCAAGGGATTTGATAATAAAAAGAAAAATGTACCTGTTCTACCTTAACATCAAGAGAGTTTACATCTAGGTCAAGTGTATGGATTAGCACAGCAAGGGCATGTTTTATAGCTTTCTGCTTCTGTTGGGAGTAAAATACACCTCTAGACGTGCGTTCATCTGAACATCTAAGTCCGTTCTTCCTCACTTGAGGATGAATCTTCTTGAATCTGAAATGTAATAAAAACAGCAAGTTGGTATTACCAGGGGTGCAGGACTTGCTTAGGAAAAAAAAAAAAACCATAAAACAAAATGTATCTGTGCACTTCAACTGTGCCTACTGACATGGTTAGCATGCTGTGCGATTATGATGCACAAACTTCTCTTCCATAACTTAAAAGCAGCTAAGTTGAAGACAATTAACTTAATGTGTCCTGTGTTAGCAGATTGACTAAATGAGTCATTTAAAAAAAAAAAATCTTTACTCAGACACTAATTAAATTTCAGACACTGACATTTCAGGCTAAAACATTCAGTTACAGCAATTAGCAGTATATTTCAGTACTTCACACAATGCCAAGCAAAGGGGTTCTCCTTATAATTACTAGCCCTATAGGAGCTGTTGAATGTAACCATTGTTGTCACTATAGTACTGCGGAACAATCAGCAAAAGCACTTCTTGCATATATGAGAAATTAGTCCATGTTCTTCTCCACTAACAGCAAAAAAAAGCTGACATTTTGGATGCATTCAGAGCATGCTAAAATCCATTTATAGAGCGGGAGAGCTAAATAACCTTACCTGGATTCAACTTCCATTCAATAATAACTCCTAGAACTCTTACTCCTCATAACGTTAACATTTTTGTACATTTAATTTTCTCCAAAACAATGGTCATATAAAAAGTTTTCCATGGTTATTTTGAGAAGAAAAAGCAAACCTATGGAGTACTGAACTATGAAACAAAACTACAGAACTGGCTCTTGCATAATAGATGTTTTTAAACAATGCCTGATTGCCCAACCAAAAAAAAATCATTTTATTGGTTATCCAATAAGGGACAAGCAATTAATGTAAGTACTGAGTAGGAAAACATTAAAACGGGTTATCCACCATGTAATAATTTTTTTTTTTTTTATGTTTTAGATACTACAATAAGTACTCAAAAGAACACTGGGGGTTATTTAAATGAATGTAGTAACATGATGATCCAGTCTAATTATCACTAGAAATCAGGAAGGATTTTTTTCTTATGTTGAAGAAAAATTGGTCCAAGCTTGGGAGAAATTTAATAAACTCGAAAAGGCTGATTTCACCCTTTCAAGTATATCCTGAGTATGTCTTGGCTGTTCATTCGTTTGATAAAAATTGATATTTTCATTCAATATTTATCGACTGAGGGGGGAATTCACCATAGTGCGAAGTGAGGTCCGATTCCTTCGCCTCACTTCGCACTACGGTGAATTCCCCCCTGAAACTTTACATTAGTAGTATGGCTACCTTTCCATCGAAAAACTTGATCAAAAGTTTTGGTCGGTTAATATCGATGGAAAATATTCAGTGATTTTTACCAAACGAACAGCCAAGATGTACTTGGGATAAAACTCGAAAAGGCAAAATCGGCCTTTTATGAGTTTATTAAATTTCGCCCACTATATTATGGTTTTTTCTTTACTTACTTATTTTGTTTTTGAATATATATTGAACTTGATGGACTTGTCTTTTTTCGGCCTATATATCTATGTAAGTTTATACACTGACTCCTTAAATCTCCATTGTTACAAGTTATGACATTTCTACAGTTTCAGAATCGGGGCTTAATAGATTTTTTTTTTCTTTCGGTTTTGATCATACATTCTTTCAATTAATTTCATGCTGTTTTCTTCAATTCTTTTAAAACTCATTTGGAACACAGTATGTTTTAACATTTGTAAAGATTTCAGGAATTAAAACTGACTTTTTTCTTTATTTTTCCTCAAACAATTTCTAAAAAGGTATTCACCATAACAACTAATTGAAAAAAAAAATATTGCTGAATAATACTGGGAGTGTTTTTAAGAGTTTTTTTTTCCCATAAGCCATTTCGATTGTGAAAAACAATGAAACTAGCTTCTTCATTGGTGGAAAAAAAGATGACAATCTCTAATCCTATATAGAAATACTATTCATCAAAACAGCAGTTTTACCTTTGTAAATAGGTAGACTATTAGGTAAGCAGGAAAAATAATGAGCCAAATGAGGCAAAAAATGCACTTTTTCCTAACAAACAAAATGTATGCACAAAATGTACCTGCAATTACGTTGGAATTCTTGGGGGTTTAATTATCAAAGAAAAAATTCTCAACCCTAAAGGAATTTGTATCAATGCCTCCATTGGGTAGGGAAGTCAGTTGTGCATATTCACTATCTCACATACTGACACCATGATGGAACAAACTGAGGCATTGTCAGGTGAATAGTAGAGGTGGCACATTGGAGTCAATTCATCACAAATAGACTTATTGTAATGAAGTGATGTCATGTTTAACATAGATCTGCTTAAAGTGTAAGTAAAGTTATTGGCCAAACTATACAATATATATTATATTTATAATGTATAAAGATAAACTGAAACATTTAAAAGTAAAAACGATTTTTTTTTTGAGTTCTCACCTCTTAATCCTGCAGCCTTTCTCCTCCTGCATTAATATGTACACACAGTTCCTGTATTTTGCCCAGAAGTCACTTCCCCCTAATGAGGTCACACAATGACTCATTCTGCTAGTACATGTTTAGCAATCTGATGCTTTCTTTTCACTGCTACAAGCCCTGCAGCATTGAATTCTGACTAGGACAAAGTCTGTTTTTAAGACAGAGAATGTGAGTGGGGTGGGGGCGTGGCCTCATACTCTACAGGAAGGAGGAATATTTTACAGAGAGATAACAAATGCTGCAGAGTGAAAAGGTGAGTGAGGATTTCATTAATTGTTTTTCCACTTTACAATACTTAAATGGGGCAATCTTTATAAATAGGGTTTACTTACACTTTAAAAAAGAAAATGCCATCATAAGTATTTTTTATTACCAATATTTCTAAATCATCATAAGAAAGGACAATGTCATAATTTATAAGCATTTTGGTTGTTGTGATATTATCGTTAAAGAAAAGTAGCATTTCAATTGTTTTTACATTCAATGATACTGTAGATAATTCCTCACCCAGAATGCCATTTTTTAAAGTCTTTTGTGTAAAATATCCCCAAAATACTAATAAGAACTATTTGTTTGGCAAAGTCAAATCTATGTATTAACACTAGTATTCCTTTGTGAATTGTCACTTAAACACCAAGGGAGTAATTCAGCAATGTGCGAAGTGAGCTCCGGATCCTTCACATCACTTCACACATGCTGTTATGCGCTCGCTAATGTCCTGCACGTGGACATCAGCAAACGCTTTAAAGAGATTCCAGTCTTGGTGAGGCGACTCGAGTTCTCTCGCCGAGACTGGAATCCCTTTAAAGTGTTCGCTAATGTCCGCGTGCAGGACATCAGCGAGCGCATAACAGCATGTGCGAAGTGATGCGAAGGATCCAGTGCTCACTTCGCAAATTGCTGAATTACCCCCATAATGATTACCCTAATTGTCCATCCATTTATGATGAATTGATACTAAGGGGGCATCAATATGCAGACGGCTTTGGTGCAAATTTGTCTTCAATACACATATTTTATTGCTGTGTTGACATCTTTACATGGATAGGATTAAAGGAGGCAATGTTATTATAGCTAAAGAAGAGCTAAAAGCTACATTCACACAAATACATAATAAAGTACCCTTCTTACCTGCCTCCTAAATCTTTGAATTAAAAAAAATTCCATATTAGCTCTATATTCTCTGCACTGTGCCACAGAACTTTACACAGCTCTACAGAATCACAATATCCATTTTGAATCCATTATGAAGACAAATCCAGACCTGTGATGTCAATACTGAAGTTCTGGCAGCATTAAAACTTAACCCAATTGGAAGTTTAATACTCTTTTTTCCTGCCTAGATATAGAACTACATTCAAACTACATTTGTTTCAATAACTGTCAGTGCAGTGGCTCAGTGGTTAGCATTGCTGCCTTGCAGTGCTGGGTCCAGGGTTCAATTACGCTCTGGACTTCATCTGCATGGAGTTTGTATGTTGTCCCCGCATTTGAGTGGGTTTCCTCCCACAATACAAAAACTTAGAATACTTATATGAACCCTGCTCTATTCCTCCCCAAGTCTTCACTTTCATTTAGCTGATCCATCTCACCCCTTGGTAAATTGTCACTTTAACAGTTTACAGATAATCAAAGCATTGTTACATTCACAGCCAATAGATGCAAAATTAAGTGTAACTATGTGACCAATGTAATGTTCAAAACTTTGAGAAAATTTGACACATCCAAAAAATAAAAAAGAATCTTTTTGTTGAATATGTGACATTGGGACAGTTGTGAATTGCCACAAATTCATGAATCCATGAGACAATTCACTCTTTGACAAATATGCCCCACAGACGGACAAGGAACAAGCAAAAAAAAAGCAGATCATTCAGATTTTCTAGACTTGGGCTGCCATGTCGTGTTATGATCTCTTAAATTCTTTATCTCCCACTATTCCAGCAGACTTGGAGCCTCTTAGACTCCCTTGCCTTAGAAATAACCAATATTATTACCACTGTGGTAAGAGGACAGACTTTTCTATTCCTTGCAGATACCTAAGGGTGTTTTAAATGTGAATCGGACACCAAGGTCTAGAGCACGGGTCAGGAACCTATGGCTCTTTTGATGTCCATATCTGGCTCTTTCATTGTTACAGTGTGTCGACAAGCACTGTAGAGACAGAGAGCTCTCTCAGCCAATCCGGAGCCACTGACATCACCGGCTTCTGGGTCTCAGCCAATCCGGAGCCGCTGGCATCACCTGCTTCTGGGTTTCAGTCAATCAGGAGCCGCTGATGTTACCGCAAGTTCAGATTGCTAGCCAATACGGAGCCGCTGATGTCACCGCGAGTTCGGATTGCTAGCCAATACGGAGCCACTGATGTCACCGCGAGTTCGGATTGCTAGCCAATTCAAAAGGGCTGAGGGAGCCTCTCATATATGGCTCCCTCAGCTCAAAAGGTTGCCGACCCCTGGTCTAGAGGCTCTCATGACATAACAGAAAACATCCGGTTTGGTGCCGTTTTTATCTTTAGAAATTAAGGGGGATGTTTATAAAGATTTTTGCTGCTTTTTACAGGATCCAAAACTGCTTTTTGATGTTAGAAAAATGCATAAAAAGTGACTTTCTACATGGGAAAATAGCATTTTTAAACAGGTGATACCGGCATAATAAACTAAACACTGTTTCTCCAGCATTAGACCTGTTGTGAGTTTGATGTTTGCCTCAATGTCTGTAATAGTAATTGTTCTTGATTTCATCAGCTGCTGCATGTACTGAACACAAGTTCCAAGTCATTTAGGTGAATATACATGTGTTTGTCTCCCTGTGCCAGATAATAGTAGTGCAGACTATAGGTCAGAAGGAATGGTATTTTTCCCACAACATATTCCATATGTTGTAATCTTTTATGTACCAAGTTACAGAATAAATGTGTGTGTGTGTATCCAGCATGCAATTTAGTGGATGCTTATAGTGCCAGGTCTATTCAAGTATATGGTGCCCTGCATTACAAGATTTGTCATTTTATAGCCCATTAATCCCAACTGCCAGGGATCTAGAGGTTAAAAGGGGGTTCAAAGAATTCCCAACAGAACAGGTTCTAATTCTTGTGCCAAGGGGTTGGGATGACAGGTTTCTACCTCCCATTCTAATGGAGGAGACGAAAGATAAGGTACTGTTCTCTAGGAATCTAGGTACAAACCCACAGCCAAATGAATGGATGGACTGAGTGTTAGAGATCCATGCATTTAGCTGATTAACTACCTACACATAGTTCATCTTTAAGAGTGTTTGTTGGACATAGCAGAATTGTAACAAGGTAACATTTTAACTAACATTTTGACTTTGTCTTTAAATTAATTATGGTGGTATTGTGTTTGCTATTCTGTGTTAAATGCGTCACAAACCATTATGCTTTATTTAAAGCTACAAGACACAAAAATAATTTTGTTAAAATAATATAACAAAATTTATGATATAACATTTTGAAGAATTGCATCCGTATGTGCTAAATATCTCTTTTTCCTAACGGACAAACTATTTTGGAACTTTCTAGGTTACACATACTGTAGGTTTATGGAATTTTGAATAATGAGTAAAACCTTCCTTGGACCAACATAGGATAAATGACAATGAAACTGAAAACTTCCCACCTCCAAAGATCTATCTGAATCCTGAGAGATTTGAAAGACGGACCAGTAAATCATGTCACACAATATCCAGCATTCCATTTATCTGTATATGCTTGGCTCGAAATGATCATAACCGTTACAAGCCATTTTCTCTCTCTGAAACGTTATCATCTTCAGTTTAAACATTGCATGCAAATAGCAACAGCCGACCCAACCTATACCACACTTATGTAAAATGTGTTGTAATCTTCTAGACCTGATAACATGCGCCCTATTGTGAAATTCTTTGAGTGACTGATTTGATGTGGTGTTTTTACATTCTTTACTTTGGTATATACATCTCCTGGAAACCCACCGAGAGTTAGCTGAATGTCATACACATAAATTACAATATAAACACCTGACAGAAAGGTCAATGAAAATCTGATAAAGAGACAAGTCTAAATGATTGGTGTGTTTTCCTGTGCTTACAAAGTTGTACAATCGCAATACTGTTTTATTTATAGCTTTATAATCCATCTGCTGTTACCAACGTTCCCCCAATTCTTAGTCACCTGCCAATATTACTTGTTAACATAAACCGCTGTGTTTAATTTCATTTTTCTTTGCTTTTTGTTAGAACGTGATCCAGACTCAGTTTAAGGAGAAGATGACGTCTCTTTTCGCGCACTTGGTCATTGGGAGAGATGTACAGGACGATGATATTCGCAATCTATTCTTTGGTGACTTTATAGATCCTCAAGATGCAGGGAAATCTGAAAAGTGTTACAATGAAGTTATGGATATGGAGGAACTTAAAAATGTAAGTTTTTTTTTTTTTTTTTTTTATGCTTTTAGGATTGAAAACCATCAGTCACATCATATAGAAACCCATTTCAGTCCATGTGTAGAAATTGCATAAATGGAAAAAATCCCGGCACTCCAAGATGAAATAAAAATTCCTTTTATTCGTTACCACATGTATATTAAAAACATCGGCAAGGCTCCTTGCCGATGTTTTTAATATACATGTGGTAACGAATAAAAGGAATTTTTATTTCATCTTGGAGTGCCGGGATTTTTTCCATTTCTGCTGTACAAAGTCCGTGATTCTCAGAGCACCCAATTTTACTGCTTCTAACACAAGGATTGAGACAGACAAGTTGCAGCAGGCAAGTACTGCTTTATTTTCAAATGTTTAGAAATTGCA
Source organism: Pipa parva (assembly GCA_019650415.1). Classification (NCBI taxonomy): domain Eukaryota; kingdom Metazoa; phylum Chordata; class Amphibia; order Anura; family Pipidae; genus Pipa; species Pipa parva. The sequence goes on from WMED01007633.1 coordinate 14,888, forward strand.
TACACATGCAATGCATGCAGTTCATATTATTATATTTGTACTCCGACATATTTGCAGCAGGGCTGAGTTTGTTAAATTCATTCCCACTAATTGGGCCATTTCTACAAAATGCATTTGATTGAAGTGTTAACAGTAGTTTATCCACAGTTTATTGAGTTATCTTAACTAAATTGTAGGATCAGGGCTGGTTCTCCGTATGGGCGAATTGGGCCATTGCCCTGGGCGCAATTAGCAAGGGGTCGCACGCACCGGCGCCCCCTTGCTAAACGCCGTTGCGCTCTTTGACTTTGACTCATGTGACCCGATTGGTCACATGAGCCAATAGAAAGCATGGAGCGCCCGTAATCAGTGCTTCCAGCTTTCATTTAGACAGCCTGCAGCAAAAGAAGCAGGCAGAGGGTTGGAGCCGCAATGCCTTCAGATAGGGTAAGTGAAGACCCCTCTGACCCACCACAGATACCTCCGGACTCCCCTATTGCCCCC
>WMED01007634.1:0-17479 GCA_019650415.1 Pipa parva
AGTTCAGGTTAAGCACACTCACTAACTAATTCAGGTTAAGCACACTCACTAATTCTGATTAAGCACACTTACTAACTAGTTCAGGTTAAGCACACTCACTAACTAACTCTGATTAAGCACACTCACTAACTAACTCTGATTAAGCACACTCACTAACTAACTCTGATTAAGTACACTCACTAACTAACTCTGATTAAGCACACTCACTAACTAACTCTGATTAAGCACACTCACTAACTCTGATTAAGCACACTCACTAACTAACTCTGATTAAGCACACTCACTAACTAACTCTGATTAAGCACACTCACTAACTAGTTCATATTAAGCACACTCACTAACTAGTTCAGGGCCACTAATATGCCCTAGCTCTGCAGTGGTTTAAAGTGCAGGAGGAATTTTTACTGATCCTAACTTCCTATGCTATGTTAACATTCTGGAATCTATATGGGACCAAACTGTTCTCTTGCTTTTTGTCATGAAGAACCACAAGAAGCATTACTAACGTTGCTAGTCTACTGTTGGCTCACACCTGCTTAATTTTCCTTTGGTCCCTCTCAACAACATGATTAAACATGTAACTACAGTGACCACAGATGCCCATTCTCTATAGAGCGACAAACAAGTGTAGCCCTGGTGAACTTTCAAAGTCACCATTTCCACTATTTTATATTTTAGAGACTCCAATTAGTTTGCTTAGAGCTCCCTCTTGTGACATGTTCTATTATAGCAATTAATATTGTACATCATTTTCAACAGGCATTTCTACAGTCTGCCTAATTATTATGCAAGTCATTTAAGTCCACCCTAGTTAATATAAGCTGATGTAGTGGGTGGGTCCTGGGTCTTCCACCGCATGGTGTAGCAGGAGCAATAACTCCACCCTCCTGTTGCAGGGTTTTCCTAAGGGAATGAACATTATGTTTATTTCTTAAATCTAGCTCACCTTAGTGAGTAAAAGTGTAAATAAATAGCAGCATAGGCTATTTATTTGGGTAGCCCAACACCCCACCAGAAGCCTTAGTGGCCTATGGGGCCTAAGTGTATTTCTACCAATGGGAGAATACACCGCTCAGGGTTCATCAGTGGTAGGATTATGGACCAGGGATTAGCCTCACGGAAAAAGGAATCCCTGAGAAGGTCCATCCAGCAAACTGGGGCACCCAGAACCCATCTAGGAGTCACATTTGTGCTGATGCAACATCTAATCCACTGGGGTTAACTATATGACTGCTTCCAACTGCAGTCAGAAATGTATCTCTTACTTTGATGTTAAACTATATCTCTTTACTGTTATCGTTTACTGTTATAATAAAAGTGTGTCTGTTTTAAGCAAGAACCACTGGCACCCTATCTTACTGATTTTAACCACCACCCACATTTCACTAATATACTGTGTTCTAAGCCTACTCCAATGTGTAAGTGAGGTCTGTTTCCCTGAAGTTATCAAATAGCCGGGGTATATATGTAATTCTGCTGTAAGTGGGTTTAGTGCATAGCGTTAGCTATAGCGCTACAGAAATATTATACCTCTTTTACCCCAGGTGTGTAGATGTGTCTGTATTCGGCAATATAATTGCAATATCAGTGACTTTAAACACCAAAGCTTACTGTAATTATAAAAATCCAGGCAAAGGGCTATAATACAGGGAGGTTATTATGCCACATATGTTATCATGCAGTTTTAGTACAGGCTTATGCAGCAGAGTAGGTTGAGGTGTACAAAGAGCAGAAAAGGCAAATTTAATAGAAGCATTTAGATTGTTTGCCCATGCCTTGCCAGTCATAAGCTGGTGCTATGGAAGTTAGGTTCCACCTCTCGCCCTCTCAGAGAGCAAAACTCAGGATATACTGTATGAGGATACAAGATTCATTGTAGTGAATTAGTAAGAAATAGATGCATTGAAGTGAAGGGATCTATACATGAAACTCTTTATGAATTTCTACAATGCAGTGTACACATATTAATATAAAATAGGACAATGTTACTATTTTAGTGATTTTTTTCAGTATTGTCACCAGAGAACAGTCCCATAAAGGGGGAAAATAATAACCTCATCGCTCCTCCACTGACTGTGTCAATATTCCTTTGTTCTACTGCAGCGTTACAATCCTCTCCTTGTTTACACCTCCTCGTTAACATTGTAGTTTTATCCCCCCTTCTGTACATATTCAGAATCAGTTTAACCATGAGCAGAAGAAAATAATCATTGATGAAGACGAGGCGGCAGGAAGTGAAGAAGACGACAACTGCAGCAGCATTCAGCAGTAGACTGATAGATATCCTGATTTGTATTTCTAGACATGATATTTGAAGAGCAAAGTATGCTACAGAGTAAATTACCAATATGATATACACATTTTATTCCATGTATAGAGCTGATTAATTCCTTGTTATAAATACTTTTAAATGAGGACATCCTACATGGACATGAAGTTCCCAGGCAGGCTATGGACCATAACAGAGGTCGGCAAACGTAAATGAGGAGGGAGCTATTTCGCTCCCTCCTCTAGCGGCAACAACTTTTGTGTGAGCTGCAAAGGGGGAGGAGTGCACTTCTCCCGACCACATGACCTGCCGACGGCCAATCAGAAAAGGCTTTGGAGGTCATGGGTGGGGCACAACAAGGCGGCTAAAGAGCCGCACATTGCCGACCGCTGGACCATGACATTTGATTGGAAGGGCTTATCTGCTTCCTGTTTACTATGTCTAAATAGTTATGGGTCGTTTTAATTTCTGTATTACTGCTCCTTTAAACCAATGATATTTACAGAAACACACTTTTATTTTAATGATATATATATGAACTTCTAATAATTTCATAATGTTTGGAGCCGGAGATTAGCTTAATTGTAACACTGTATACTCTGGAGTATATTTAGGCTATGGTAAGAAGTCAACAGAAACAGTAAAGTCTCACAGTTTCATACTATATGTATCTCCCATTCCATCTTCTCCACCTTTTCCTGCCCCTCTCAAAAGGGCTCTATATATCGGTGCTGCTCCAAGCCTCTAGTGCAAAAGAAAATAAACTGATATTAATTCTTTCTTTTGTACTTCTCTCCTCAGACAGCCAGACCCCCTGAATGCTCGGAAGCCCCGTCTGTCTAAATATAGAAACATTTCAGTGTTTCTTTAGATCCTGTAGCGGTTTCAGAGCAACATCTGCTGACTGGCTTCCTCCATCGAGAGTTTTTTGGCCTTCAAATCAAAGAGATGAGGAACAATAGTCTAAAGCTTGCAAAAAATCTACACCTTCCTCCCAGTGAAATGGGGGCTTTTTAATTTGTTGGATAAGAAAAAAGAATTATTAGGAAATCAGCAATGAATGCACGGGGCAAGAGTTTTCATATGTTCTTGTAACGTTTGTCATTGAATTAGATCCTTCAGAAAAAAAAATTACCAGTAACACAAACAAAAATGGAAAATATCCCGTTTGCGGCGTCAATAATTCCTTCATTATTACTAAAAATATTATCTTTGAAGTCAGATTCATGATTTGTATCATTCTGAGTCTCTTTCCTTATGATCTAGGGAGATTATTGCAATCTACTTTCTGCCTCAATGGCTAAAACAAATATGGATTGTGTGAAATGCTGTAACAAATTTACCCTGCAGCTGGGACTATCTTTTTAACACACTTCAGTTTTAAAAATATAATTGAAAAACATAATTGGAGCAATAGACTGCAGTTAACCCTGTGCATGCTGTTTGGTTAGATAGACTGCACAGCCTCCTGTGCACTAGCGTTCACTAGTAAGTTCTGGATCTGGAGGACAATGGCCCACCTCTTCATGTAACAGCCCCTCCCCCCTTTTAAAGGGCTGTACAAGTAAAGAGCCAGTCTCTTAGGCCAGTGTCACACTGTCTGTTTTGGAACAGAGCTGTAAAAACAGTGGAAGCTTTGGAATGCATTAGCATGCCCCATGGAGAAGAGGTTTCTAACTAATATTCCACGGTGAGTTAGGGCACCAATCGATGAGTGCAGGGGGCCCCAGTGGATAGAGTAGGAACAGGTGCTGAATTCCCAGGTTGATGGTAAACCCACAGATTAACCACTCAGTCACTTCCACAGATCTTACAATCAAACTCAGTCTATGTCCAGTTAAGTCATCCCTAATTAACCTACAGTATGTTTCATATGTATGGTGTGTGGTGTGAGAGAGGGAAACCAGAGTACCCCCGACAAATCACACAAGCAAAGAACATACAGACACTCAGATGCAATCAAATACAGTCCTGGACTACTGTTCTTACTGTGTAAGGTCTATTGTGGGACACTAAAAAATATTTAGAACAATAGGGGTGGCATTTAGCATTTAGTAAGTAGGAAGAGATGCCCTGACATGGGAGCAAGCCTTGTTGGAACAGAAGCTTGGGATTCATTTAAGCAGTAACACCGCAACTCTACAGGGGACGCTGGGAGTTGTAGACTGCAGGGCTATCCATGTTACAATTGTTTAGGCACTATAGGAGAAATGTGCCAAAAAATTGTGTGGCATAGTAGAAATGTACCGTATTGTATCTATTTCTAACAATATTTTTACTCTTGCTATTGTGTGTCTGTCTCTTCATGTTTGTGAAGGGTATCAGTGCAACTGATTTATAAAGCTTAGGATCATTTTAAGACTTTAAGTATTCTTACCACCTCCACTGCTCCAAATTCACTTGTTTAACTTTGCAAATTAGCGGGTTGATGACAGGGCTCCAGTATTGCATACGGTGACATTTTAATCAAAAGTGACGACAGTGACTGCGACTAAGTGACCACATGACCTAGGGAGAAAGTAAGATAGAAATAGAGAGAATATTCATATTTGCATCCTACTGACTATGCCACACTATGCATGTGACAGCGATCGCTGCTGTCCAGCTCTCTTAGTCAATAATGAGAAGTGAATTTGCACCTGTTTGGCGATGCAACTCCAACTGTAGCGAAGTGAATTTGACAGGTGAATTCACCCTTTAGTCAATGAGGCCTTTAGAGAAGCCTTTACACATATGTAGAAAAATGTTATTCGTACACATATACCTCCTCTGTCTACATGAATGACTGATTTGTGAAAAAAAGTTAGTAATTCACATTTATATAATTTTTTTTATAATTAAGAGTATGTTATTATGATGAACACTTTTAATAATGAATAGCTGTTTTTTTTAATCATTGCTATAATGCCTCTTAATAAATTCCTCCTGTGTTTTTCTCTTTTTGTCTTTCTACTCATTCTCCGCTATTATTGACCCCGCAGTTGATGTAACACAAGGCTCTGTTACTCTTATTATGCACACTGCCTCATTAGATCATATGGCAAACACTATCTTTTCTCCTGACCTCTTACCCTCCAATTGTTCTCAGATTTCATTGTGTCCCATGGCAATTTCATCTTGGATGGCAGCATGATGCCTGAATCTGAGCAGGCTGCTCATATTACCTTCAGTAAAATCCTCTCTAGTGATACATCCCTTTCTTGCTGAGAAAAAACACCACAATTCACCCTGTTCCGCATGCTAGCTGCTGGACTGTTATTCATTTTATTGACACTTGGAAAATATAGAAACCACTGCCACTCTGTACTGCTCCTTTTCCATAAAAAATGGCCACCCCAGAAAATAAACTATTAAATATTGATTTCATCCATTCCCATCTTTGTTTAAATCCACTTTCCATGGGTTTCGTCTAAAACCGCACTGCTGCATGATACCATTTAACATAGCTCTGTCTGTATTGTGCATCACTGTGGAATTCACTTTTCCCTTGATTTTCATCAAACAAAATTGTCAATTAGCTTAAAAACTACGCTTAATTACAGCAGCCTACTTTTGGGGGATATTTATAAAGGTTTCCGCTGACTTATATAGGATTAAAAACAACTTTTCAATTTAGAACAAAAATGCAGCAAAAAGTGACTTTCGACATTCCGGTAAAAGCTTTTTAAATAGGCAATACCCAGCATAATAAAAGAGAATGCTTTTACTCCAGCATCGAATACTCAAAACCTTTTTCTGACTTTTAGAAGTATCCCCCAAAGAATTCAGCAGCTTCTCTTCCTTGTGTTTTCATTCAGAATGAGCAAAGTAATTGCTTAGTGCACCCAGTCGTTCACCCTCCCTGGTACACATCTGCCTATATGTAATTATAATTATACTACTTTGTAGAAGAGGTTTAGGGGGTTATTCACTAAAGTCCGGCGGGTTATTCACTAAAGTCTGATGGGGTTATTCACTAAAATCCAAATTGTTGCGAATAGGTGTGAAATTGCCAGAAAAAGACAGTCACAATAGGCTGCTACTGTCACAGTCACATCTTTATAATGAGAATATTGTCGCAGTTGCGACTTTATTATGGGGAAATTGTAGCGGATTTGCTATGGGAATCCGCTGTTTGTTAATTCGACAGTCGAATTCGCACCTTAGTGAATAACCCGGTTCTATGTAGTGAAATGGCAGATAATCCCACAATCTGTAAATCCTTAAATTTTCTAAATCACTAATTTTTCATTTTAAAATCTGATTACTGGTAATTAATACATTTGTATATTTGTTTCATTTTACATTTCATTATATGGTAAAAAGCAATTTGCAGTTGAGCATTTGATACTCTACAATTCCTGGAATTTTCCAAGTGGAGGTGTAACCTGGCATGTGTGCCAGTACCTTTTATTGTGATATGTCACACAATGTTCCAGTCAGCCAGAGATTGTATTTGGGTAGTAAATAGAAATATCAGTACATATAAAAATCCACCAACTTTCAGAGGGGGTTATTTACTAAAGTCTGAATTGTTGCGTATAGGTGCGAATTCGCCAGATAAAGACAGTCGCAATAGGCTACTACTGTCGCAGTCGTGTCTTTAAATGAGAATATTGTCACAGTCGCAACTTTATTATGGGGAAAATTGTCGCAATCTTAACTTCAAAAAATTGTCACAACTTTACAATGGGGAAATTGTAGCAGATTTACTATGGGAATCCACTGTTTGCGAATTCGACAGTTGAATTCGCACCTTAGTGAATAACCCCCACAGTGTTTTTTTCTAGTTTATATTATTTATTTTCAGCATTTTTGTTCATCTATTTTTACTCTTTGTTATGTTTTTTTTTTCTTTTAATTTGGAATTTTGTTCTGCTGCGTCTTCAACCTAACATTTCATATTGTTATCTGGAAACATGCTGTCCTTGCCACCAGTCTAAAGAAATATTACATGAATCACCAACTGGCAAACAGCCGAGCTTCTCAATCAGTTATTCATATCTTCAGTGAGAATGACAACAAGATCGCTTGATCTCTGCTGCAGAGCAACCTGTTTAGTTGAAGATGTATAGAATCAAAAAGAAACAATTTTCAGTGTATAAAGCGGCTTCAGTTGATGTAACCAATAACCAGTAAATATTGGATATCCCGAACAACATATTTTATCCTGATGAATAATATTGAGACATGGTGTTTCCTGTAATCTCAATTTAAGAACAAACATTACAAAGTAAATGGGGACTTTTTTTTAAAGCCCATTCACCTTTTAGGTGAATCAATGTTCTGAATATTTCTACTTGCATGTCTTCAAAATATTCTGGACTTCCATAAGAAAATCAATTCTGTCTACACACAAATTCCCATACAGTGGCCCATTACTGAACATTAATGCATTAGTAACCTTAAGGCAGGATCTCGTTTCAGAATCATAAGTGGAAATAAAATGAGCAAGATGAATGTGTTTATGAATTTGAAGTCAGTCTAATGCCAGCTACTATTGAATTTGCTTGGTGAAGAATGCTCACTAGAGAGCAATTCCATCATCTCAATACAAGGTAAAAGCTAATAGACTGGAGGAGACAGGTCCCTTCTACATTGCTATTGAATAAATAATGGCTTGTCATGGTTTGTATGTTAAAATGAATGGGAATTCCATATATGTTGGCTTTGTTAAGTAGAAGAGCAGATAATGGATGGCTATAAAAATTACTTTCACTAATGGGAAAGCAAAGTACTTCTGGGTTCTTTAATCGCAAGGAACTGTGTATATATTAAACATACAGTATATAACAATATACAGTAGTTTAACAACCTAATAAGTGCTGTAAATACAAACTACACTGGCTAGCTCAAAAGCTTTCTGAAACTGAACATTTTAAAGGGGCACTATAGTGCTGATATAACTACCCACATACATATAAAACTGCTTTATACTAAGCCAATTGCTGACACAAATAATTAAAAAATGTTTAGGGAAGAATGAATACTTGTTGTTTCCCTTAGTTTTCCTGAGAACTGACATTTTCCTGCTCTCGCTCCCCCTCCTCTTTCTGTTCTGCAAGTCAGGCAACATGAGAAGAAAAAGCTGCCTGACTGCTATTGGTTAAGCAGTGTGCTGACCTTTTGGCCTCATAAATTAAGTTGGAATGCAGGAGATTATAGAGGGAAAGCTGACTTGTGCACATGTGCTAAGTAGTAAGTAGGGCAAAAATGTCCGGGGAGGGTACCTTTTCATGGAAAACTGGCCAGTACATGTCACATACTGTAAGGGTTCGGTACCATGATATAGAGGAGAAGGAGGTTGCTGGTAGAAACCACACTGAACTTGGCGCTAGCTGTCCTTAGGGCATGGAGTCTAAGGTACTCTCCAGTCTTCACCTTTAACCCTTGCAAGGGGGTACTGGACTCAGCTGCCGAGAGTATCCAGGTCGCAGCCCCTAAGTCAGCTGTTCAGTGGTGGTTACGTACGAATACGGCCCAAGTATGTATGGACACTGGTACAGGGCTCAGGACTATATGGAACAGGACTCTGGACACAGGACTCAGGTACAGGACTATGGACACAGGAACAGGTAGCAAGCATATCCAGGAACTAGCAGTACAGGCAAAAACTCTTTATGTTTAATTAGCAATTCACAAGCCCACAAATACTTAATGCTTTGTATTTTTTAAATTCAGATGCCGGGACTGGAGCGCGTCTGCCTTATATAGGCTGAGAGGCAGGCGCTCTCCTGCCTCCATGCGCACGAGGCGCGTGCCCCCATGACGCCATGGCGGGCGTGTCACCTGAGCGTGCGCTCAAAGCGCCAGCAGTGCGCGACGTGCAGAAGAGACCCGGCGCTGGAACGGACGCCGGTAAGTATTTCTTACACACACATTTCCTGGTGCAGGAGTTTATCAGTGCTGCCTACTCAATTATTCTGAGTCACATGAAGCAACTACTGGGGAGTAAAACTTGTCGTAAAGATGTAATCTGACTATAGTTCCCCTTAAAAATACAATAATCATGCAGACATTGACTAGGTGCTTAACATAGTACAAGTGAAGTAAATTACAAGCATAGAGTCGTAAAGTTACAACATTCCATGGACAACTTTTGTTTTTGTAGGACTTGCGCTTGTTTAAATGAACTCAGTATTGCACAACTGTGACTTACAATTCCTAATATTTAAAGAAGAACAAAACTTTAGCTAAATCCCTCATTGAATCGACAGGTTCAGTAGATAAAAACACAAAAATGTTTAAAGCTCTGAGATCGGACGCAGCACAGAGAAGTGATAAGTAATAACATCGGCTTTAATGGTGTCTGGGGGGCTAGTCTCAAAACAGCAAAATGGATGCCTTGTATTGTTAGGGAGCAAGGCGATGAAGGGTCTCAACTTCTTATTTGTGAGTCATATATCAGCTCTAAGTTTCACTGTGTTTTTAATCTATCAGACGTATGGAATTAATAAAGGATTAAGTCAGGGTTTAGTTCTTTAAGTCAGAGAGAAGCTAAATATTCTCTGGCATTTTATGAATGAAGGGCACAACTGCAGGGTTTCTGCAGGCTGAAGGAAGCACATTTCCTTTATAATACTCATTTCCCAGTCTGATCATCTTCCAAGACAGGAAACAACACCTGCAATGTTGTGTTTAACATGTGCACCTGTAATTCATGGCCCTCACAATGTGTATTTTAGCATTAAGATCCCCTAAACAGTTTATGAAACCTTTCACCTTTCTTTGCACCTAGCGTAATAACACAAATGATATCTAACTAAATCTGACGTGAATAATAAATCTCTGTAAAGCGCTGGGGTAGATTTCAGCAGTGTATAAATGTACAAAATAAAATAATAAACCTGTCTTTTCTAAGATCATATAAAAGCTGCTGCAAAGACTGCCAGCTATGATGAACTCTTCTTTAAATGCTATATAGACACTAGTAAGGGGAATGTAAATGAGTCCCTACGGTTGTTTTATTGTTTTACGGTTAAAGGAGAACTAATGTTACAAATAAAAAGTAGGCCCCTAAAACAATACTTTAGTTTGAGCTAAACATAGCAATGGCAGCTTGAACTCTGCTGTTATAGCCATGCATGTAGGCAGACTTCACAGTGCTTGCATGGGTATAGGAGCCTGCATGAAGCTCCGCCCACTTATACAAAAGGGCAAACATGTCATCACGCTCATTGCGCTTATTTTTTGTTGGTGAGAGGAGAGTTCTTATTGGGGGCGCAATGAGCACGATAACATATACTTTCTTTTGCACCGCTGATTTGACTAGGTGGGCGGAGCTTCATGCTGGCTCCTGTGCCCTCCTAAGGGCTGTGAAGTCTGCCTCTGTGCAGGGATATGACGGCACAGTTCCAGCTGTCATTGTCATATTTCAGGTTAGACTAAGGTATTGTTTTAGGAGCCTCCTTTTTATTCCTAAAATTAGTTCTCCTTTAAGAATCTTCCAGTTTTCCCTGTTTCACCAAACTATAGAAGCCACTTAGGGACAAGTTTCTGTAAAAGACAGTTCAGAGACATTGCATTGATACAGCCAAAGACTGTAATTAGTAAGAGTGCAGCTGACTTATAGAGTTTACTGTACAAAAAGGAAACATCCACAGAACATGTCAAACTTAAAATCACTGACTTTACTGATCTCAAAACCTCTTCAGCATCTTTCTGGCAATAGTCACCGAATACTTATTTGCTGTCCCATCGTCATTTGTTTTGTTTTTAGTTATTCCTCATTTCGTTTCCATTAAACAAGTACAGTTTTGGAATTTTCTAGAACTGACTAACTCCATCCCCCATTTCTTTCAAACTATTTTTTTATTGGACCAAGTTTTGCAGACTTTGCTCTCTCGCCATTCTCTCTATGGTTTTATCACAGAATAACACAGACAGATCTACATATGTAATTTCAACATGTGTTATGACATAATGCACTGAAGTGTGTAGCAGAGACAGATATCCCTTAGTCATAAAGGATAAAGAACATCTGGCCTTAATCCCCTGATAATACTCATTGACTGATTCTGACAGGTAGATCCAATGGACAAGAAAAAGATTGCTGTTAAAGGAATGATCATATGCAAATTCAAGTTGATACACGAAATGCACAATGTATATTAATTATATATATATATACAGTATATATGAATAGGTTAAGCATGTATCATGCATATCAGTTGGATAAAAGTCTGGTGTGAACCCAGAAGCTGCTATCTGGCCTGTATTCACAGCCTCTGGTGCGGCGAATAGAAGTCTAGTGACGCAGGGACCAAGATTAAGAAGGATTTAATGGTGGCAATCTTGATGTGACTACTAAGCGGCTGGGGGTCTTACCTGAAAAGGATCCAGCGCTAATTCATTTCTGGGATTGTGTAAGTGCATTTCCTTTACAATCCACCTGGTGGCATTGATTCCTGCACTAGGGTCTCTCCACACTTTGTCCCCCACAGGGCTCAACTGCAACTCTCCCGCCTCTCTGCGTTATTATATATATATATAACATTTTATAAATTGCCTTTTTTTTCCAGATTCAGCTGCTTTCATTTGCCTGTGATAAAAAATCTTTTCATAAACTGGCATTTCCTATGGGACGGGTATGATGTGGTTAATCTGCAGAACCCATCAAAATAACATTGAAATATGGAGACAATTGTGCAAACAACATTATGTAACCTGAGGTAATGATGGAAAAAAAAAAAACATAGTGGTCCTTGGTACATAGTGATCGACGTGACTCAAGTGGTCTCGCCGAGATTGGAATCCCTTTAAAGCGTTCGCTGATGTCCGCGTGCAGGACATCAGCGAGCGCATAACAGTCAGTGTGAAGTGATGCGAAGGATCCGGACCTCACTTCGCACTATGGTGAATTCCCCCCTATGAGAGAAGCATGTTATTCTCTCAGACTGGTTCCTTACCTCATTTTCATGGGAGTTTGGCATTTTTGTATTTATTCATTAATATATAGCGCTACTATATTACGCAGTGCTTTACAGAAATTCATCATTCACTTCAGTCCCTGCCCCGTGGAGCTTATAATATAGTTTTCCCTATTCTGTCACAAACACTTAGACAGACACAGATGTATGATTGTGGGAGGTAACTGGAGTGCCTGGAGGAAACCCACGCAGCTGCAGGGAGAATATATAAACTCCACACAGATGTATGATTGTGGGAGGTAACTGGAGTGCCTGGAGGAAACCCACGCAGCTGCAGGGAGAATATATAAACTCCACACAGATGTATGATTGTGGGATGTAACTGGAGTGCCTGGAGGAAACCCACGCAGCTGCAGGAAGAATATATAAACTCCACACAGATGAAACACAGGGTGGAATTGAACCCAGGACTCAAGGGCTTATTCAAGGTGCAAATTTGACTGTCGAACTCTCAAACAACGGATTTGTATAGCAAATCCGCTACAATTTCCCCATTGTAAAATTGCGACAATTTTCCCATAATAAAGTTGTGACTGCGACAATATGCTCATTATAAAGATGCGACTGCGATAGTAGCAGCCTATTGCGACTGTCTTTATTTGGCGAATTCACACCTATATGCAACAATTTGGACTTTAGTGAATTAACCTTCAGAGCTGCAAGGCAGCAGCACCTACCACTGAGTCATCGCACTGTAGTGGAACAAGAAAATATTGTTTCCGCAGGGGCGGAGCATATCAAATGCAGCCCCTGAAAATTTTTATGTATGGCCCAATCACCCAGCCGAGTTTGAGACCTCCTGACAGCACATGTGTATTTATGCCAGTGGAGAAACACAGAGAGAAAACAGGGAAAACATTGTCAGTTGTTTTAAATGAATGAATGAGGAAAAACGCATGCAACGTTTTACCACAGCAAAAAAAAAAAAAAAACCCCTTCCTACTTTCCTTTCATTCAGAAAAAAGTTGTGTGAATTTTCCCTTAGAACAGGGGTGGGCAAATGTTTAAGCCATCGGGCTACATGAACGGACCAATGGCTTCAGAGGACTGGGAGGTTGGGTGTGCCTAGTATGCTGACGTCTATGATGCTAGGCCACACTCCCCCCATTTTAATATCGTCCCGCGGGACAGTCTGAGACTTCTGGAGGGCCAGAATCAGCCCGCGGGCCGGAGTTTGTCCACCACTGCATTAGAATCCCACCTACACCAGTTTGTTTTCTCTGTTTGTTATCATTAACACAAAGATGCTGTTTCTTAAGCTTTACTAACCTTAATAAACTATAATAGCTGCAATCATTTTTATTTATTAGTAATAATTAGGGTGAATTCTCACTGTAGCGCCTTAATGGATTCCATTTCTGACGCCGACAACTTTTTTTTTTTGGTAAAAAGTCACACAGATGGAAGTGCAGCTACGAATTTACGCCTGTATCAACACTAATCATATTCACCATTTTTTTGGGAAGTACTTCACAAAGTTGGAGCTAATATATTGACTGCATGATTTACTGTACACTGAAAAATAAATAGGTGATGCTTCAGTCTATAAAACTTATATTAACTGAAGCAGCTACTAAGTCCGTAATGGCGAACCTATGGCACGTGTGTCAGAGAAGGCATGTGCACCGTCACCACATCCGATATTCCCGATTCACCCAGTGAGCAAGCGGTCTTTCAGTGCAGGCGGCGGATCCAACCCAACAGTTTTCAGGTTGGATACGCAGTCTACACTGAAAGATCGTTCACTCACTGGGGAGCAGTGCTCCTCCTCCGACACAGGCGCAATGACGTCATTCATCAGCGAATGCACTTCAGGGGAAGGAGCTGGTGAGTGATGTCACCTATTCGGCACTCAAAAGGTTCACCCTGACTGTACTAATGCAACAGATTCTCTTAAGTGTAGATATTCAGAGAAGTCATTTCCTGTGCCCACAACACTCATGCTTGCATTGTCTACTGCCAGGGAGAAACACACAGATTAATCGGGCTTATATTTTTATATAAAAATCTGTTAGTGATGGCCAGTTCATTTCAGCTGTGTCCGTGCAGAGGAAATTAGTGGTGTAACTGGCAATATCCATAGAATCTTTATTAGTTTGACTGTAATGTATATCCTTCTTCCTTCTCACCTGCTGCCTGTGGTATTAGACGTGAAAATGAAAGAATTGACCCATTTCCCTTCTCCTCTGGATCAGTGAGAGTTGCAGCATGACCTTTGTTACTCGCTGCAGAGGATTTCCAGCTCCCATGACAGACTGTTATGATGAACCGTGCAATTCCCAAGTGTCTGCAAGGGCCTCATGTCAGGGCTTCAATAAACAAAAAGCTCTCCTTTTTTTTTTCAAACTATATTTACTCCTCATTTTTCACTTTCTGTGCGTCCTGCCTCTTACACACGTTTGTTCTTATCAGCACCAGCCTTAGCTCACATTACCTCATGATACTCATATAATATCTTTAATTTCTGAATGGTGAAATGTGTCTCAGTGCTTTTGTTGATTTTACTTTCAGGCGCACAGAGTCAGAATGAGCAAGGATTTGAGAAAGATAATCACAGTGACCAGTTCTACACTCCCTTCTTTTTACAAAACAACTCATATCCACGATCCCTAAATCTCACTGAATTCACCCATACTCTATTATTCCATCCTGCACATGTGGATTGATATGCTGGCTCCATAATATTGTTATTTAATTCATTATTCTTCAAAATCAGGTCCCAGTCCAACAGAATAATAACTAGGCCGCAAACCCTGGAGATATGGTAGTGATCACACCCCAGCTACAGTCATATAATGTTATAATTTCATTGCCGTCAAACCAAATATACTAACAATGTGGCAATGTCTGAAAAAAGACACAAGCCCATCACGTTCAACGTATAAAGCCTGGGAGAATCTTGCTTTGACATGGAAAGAAAAATCCCTTTCTGACTCATACTACTAATCAGACTGGATCAATAGGATAATAAATCTTCCTACTGATATACACCCCAAGGCGCATTTAGCCACATTGATTGATGTTGCCCCATTTCACTGTCAGTTTTTGTTTCCCTGTACTTTTCAATTTCCCTGATTTACAAAGGATCGAAATAAACATTTCCCCATTGAAATAAATCATTATCCGTTAACAGGGAACACTTTGCAATGATTTTCTACGAGGATTCCTTCAATTACAGATCCATATCCATGTCTCATTTCAATGGGATAATATTTTGGACTTAGGCTAAATGACAGAACCAATTCCATAGGGAATAATGGGTTTATATCAGCCTGAGGGTGGAGAATTATTTAGGTTGATAAAATGGTTTTTGAACAGTTTAGTAAATAGGAGAAAACAGCGATAATTAAAGATAGTCTGTTTCTCCTGCATTAGTGAAAAACTTTAGTACATGTGCACCAAAATGTTGTGTGTTTTTGAATAATTATAGAATCCTTTTTTTGAAGCACTCCATTGATTCTGTTAGAACCAGTTCCTGTGGAAGATTATTCCATTATAAGATAATCTGATATAGAGGATTAAGACACTTTTTAACTACTTCCACCCATCTTACAGTTTGTATGTATCTTTCAGCAGGATATGTAAAACACGGTGCACACTACAGTCTGCAATGCTGGGTGGAACCCTGCATACTTCAAACAAATAGACTGAGCCAGTGTGTAATTTATAGCAGTGTAACTACACCATCTTTAATGTCAACATTATCGTTGCATATTTTGGACCAAGTGGACCCTTTATGAATTGAAAGAAAAAGTGTTCACTTGGGTCAAAACATGTCATGATAAAGTTGACATTAAATATGGTGTAGTTACACTGCCACTGCTATACTGTAAAATACACACCGTTTCATTCAACTCTGTAAAATACACACCGCTTCATTCCACTCTGTAAAATACACACCGCTTCATTCTACTCTGTAAAATACACACCGTTTCATTCCACTCTGTAAATCACACACCGTTTCATTCCACTCTGTAAAATACACACCGCTTCATTCTACTCTGTAAAATACACACCGTTTCATTCCACTCTGTAAATCACACACCGTTTCATTCCACTCTGTAAAATACACACCGCTTCATTCTACTCTGTAAAATACACACCGTTTCATTCCACTCTGTAAATCACACACCGTTTCATTCCACTCTGTAAAATACACACCGCTTCATTCTACTCTGTAAAATACAAACCGTTTCATTCTACTCTGTAAATCACACACCGTTTCATTCCACTCTGTAAAATACACACCGCTTCATTCCACTCTGTAAAATACACACCGCTTCATTCCACTCTGTAAAATACACACCGCTTCATTCCACTCTGTAAAATACACACCGTTTCATTCCACACTGTAAAATACACACCGCTTCATTCTACTCTGTAAAATACACACCGTTTCATTCCACTCTGTAAATCACACACCGTTTCATTCCACTCTGTAAAATACAAACCGTTTCATTCTACTCTGTAAATCACACACCGTTTCATTCTACTTTGTAAATCACACACCGTTTCATTCTACTCTGTAAATCACACACCGTTTCATTCTATTCTTTTGAAGATGTATCTGTGTATTGGTAAATACACTTTGGAACAGCAGGATAGCAAATACAGACACACAGCAAGGACACCCCCGATGAAATGGTGTATTGGGGCAAATGGTGGTATTTTACTCAAAAGGCTTAAAAAATGTGGCAAGCAAATGGCCAAAACACTACAAATGGTGACAATGCCCATTGTTAATACAATTCAACCATATTGCCAATATGTCGTCATTAATATAGAAAAAAATAGTTCTAATGGTCTTGTCTCCTTTAACCAGATCCATATGAAGATGACTTCAATTCACTCCAGTATGTCTATTTATTATGAATGTGTTACAATAAGTTAACACTACAATTTACACAATAATGCTTTGAAGTTATTACAGGACAAAATCTAGGGCAGCGACAATATAGAAAATAGTCAATATGCACAGT
The DNA here is from genome assembly GCA_019650415.1 of Pipa parva. Classification (NCBI taxonomy): domain Eukaryota; kingdom Metazoa; phylum Chordata; class Amphibia; order Anura; family Pipidae; genus Pipa; species Pipa parva. The sequence goes on from WMED01007634.1 coordinate 17,157, forward strand.
TTTTCTAGAAATAATTGTGGAACTTTGCATTTAAATTTAAGATGTGCACGATGAGAATCTGGTCAAAAATGTTTTCTATATGTAAAGACCATATACACCAGACCTGGGCAAGGCGCGGCCCGCGGGCTGCATCAGGCCCGCCTCCTGTCTCTGATCGGCCCGCTCGGGTTCGCCCCTCTCCCTACCTTATTCCTTGAGCCGGCTTCTCTCTGCTTTAGCACTGGCGTCCCTCCTCCTGTAACTTCCTGTCAGCGGCAGGAAGATGTCAACTTCCTGCCGCTGACAGAAAGTTACAGGAGGAGGGACGCTGTAGCGCTAAGCGC
>WMED01007635.1:1211-17478 GCA_019650415.1 Pipa parva
TGTGGCACTGACACACAACCAGAGAACTAATGTCTGTGGCACTGACACACAACCAGAGAATTAATGTCTGTGGCACTGACACACAACCATTGAATTAATATCTGTGGCACTGACACACAACCATTGAATTAATGTCTGTGGCACTGACACACAACCAGAGAACTGTCTGTGGCACTGACACACAACCAGAGAACTGTCTGTGGCACTGACACACAACTAGGGAACTGTGTAATTCTAATCTGTCTGTGTCAGTGACACACAACTGTGTAATTATGTCAGTGCTCTACAGATCACTATTGTATTATATGTGGCACTGACATATACAGTGTGCACTACAGTCTGTGGCACTGCCATTTAGGATTAAGGCACAGTCCCAGGGCCCAGTTATTGTCACTCCGGGGCACAGCAATCTGTAAACTGTGTAAAGACAATGGCATGTGATACTGTTACATGCCATCCTACTCTGGGCTACTATTGGGTGCCTGTGGCACATCCACACTCAGCCTGGGCTATAATTACATTGTGTAGTGCTGCCACACGCACTCAGCTTTGTCATTTTACTCCATCCATTCTGACACTGAAATGTAGCAGACCTAATGCAACTCAGCCGCATGTGGTAGCACAGCCACACGTGGATGGGACTGTGGTTAAAAACTGTCCGAGTACAAGTCATGTAAACTAAGGCGATCTGTATGAGTTCAGTCTACACATGGTCACACACAGCGCTGAGTAATATTTATACTCCTGTCTCACAGTAGCAGCACACAGTAACATTTACTTGTCGCAGTGACAACCAGCAATAGATCAGAAGTTGTTCTGCAATATTTGCAACACTAGCTATTAGTATACAGCTCTGTCAGCAACAATAGTCATATAATGCAGATCCTCTCGGTCTGTGGCACTGCCACCAACAACCATCGCATCAGGCAGTCGCTCTCAGTCTGTGATACTATCGCAGCAATGTTTCTGTAATAAAACCTGCTTTATTACAGAATTATTTATTTGTATTATTTTACTCCTGTGCAGTAGATGCGACTGTGCTACCTATAGCCATCACTACCTGTCCCTGAGAGTGAAATCCCTGCTTCTTTCTGTGGCCTGCTACTTAGTCTTTCATTTCACTGCTTCAAGTTATCTCAGGCTATCACCACCTTCATTGGGATTCCGTGGCACAGCCCATCCACACCAGCAGCAATCGCACAAATGAAATCGCACACAATCTTTTCCCATGTAATGCAGTATTTATGTAATGTGCAGCTCTGCTTCAGCACCAGCACAAGATGAGACAGACTGGGCAGGGTGCACTGCCATGCTGGATAATTCCTCTCTACATTAAGGGACATTTTCAGCCATCGCTTAGTTCACACTACACAATTACTTCTCATTTTCTCAGATTAAACCCCCCACCCACTGAGAGACATAATCACACCTATAGCACCTATAGACACACATTACAATTACACACATGCCTATAGTTATGGGACCACCACTATATACTGTCCTGCACTGATGCCACTGAATCCACAACCAGTATCCAAGTAAGAGCTGGCAGAGATATGATGGGCACAGGGTGGGCAGACTGGGTAGGGGAAAGTTGAGCCACACTGGGCGGATGGGGCTGTTAAACCCAGGGATAGAAGTCCAGCTGTACAGCAGGCGCGGACTTACTTTTAGGATGATCCCCCATAGCAGCAAGGAGCGGGGAGGCCACAATGAGATCCACCATACAGCTGCAGTCAGACACCGGGAAGTGGGCTCGGAGCAGTACCAGGACTAGAACCCGGGCAGGACACTGCACTGTCCCATGCACGCCGCATGATGTCACCGCCAACAGCCCAGGGCTTCCCTGGATCTCGGATGGGGGCGGAGCCAAAGCAGCTCCATTCCCATTGGGCAGGAGTTTAAATGGACAGTCAGGGCTGGAAGTAACCTCTGTTTTACTATCGCCTCCTGATATTTTGGCTATAAGGATGAATCTGCATGTTTAATTGTACATTTCTCCCCTTTATTGTAGTGGCTTTCAGACTGTTTCAGTAAATACACGCTGTGTTTTTTCCCTGATTTATGTTCAGCCCAATGTACTTGTTTATTAGCAGGGGAAATAACTGATACAGGTAAAAGGAATAAATAGTTTCTATACATGGCAGGGTCTATAACACACTTGTTATAGAATGAAACAACACTGCGATTTCACTACTACACGTGACAATAACTGCGGATACTATAACATCAGATGGAAGTGAGAGAACTAGTATATAAAACACAAACTATGTCACAACAACAAAAAGAAAAGCAAAGAAACCTACAATGTGTCCTGGGCCAAGCTATTCGTAATATCACTCATTTGTGGTTAGAAACTGAATGCATTGAGAAATATAATCAACCATAAATCAAAACTAGATGCACAAAATCATCTACTAAACCGTGGATTTTGCTTTAATGCTATATAATTCAAATAATAATAATAATATTATTAACTCAGAAATGACAGTGAAATAAAGCATTACCAGAAAAATAATATACATGTAATCAGACTTATTATTAGCAACCGTTTTGTACCCTGTTTAACCTATTAGTAAGCTTTTAATGCTTTTAATTAAAAATGGGAAACATTGACAAGACTTTTTATTTGTATCTGATTTCACTAGAAACCGTCTAAAGATTTTGGGCAGATTTTCCATAGTGTATGTTGTGGATCTTATGTACAAATAAAACAAATGAGGTGCCATACTTCTCTTTCTACAGGGTAACTTTGTTTTCCTTTCCCTTACATTAGGGATGATCAGCTAAAATGCATATAACCCAGGTTATAGGTCCTTATATTTATATAGAAAATGAAGTTGCCAAATTGACCAGTAGAGATTACAGTATGTGAAACTACCTCTAGTTTTATAAATCCTCTGTAGAAAACAGCATGTTGATCAAAGTCGAAAAGGTTTTTTAAAAGCCTATTGCTGGAAGAACAGTCTTTATTTTATTATGTTGGTATTGCCTATTTAAAAATACTCTTTTTGCCATGTAAGAAATAACTTTTTTTTGCATTTTTTTTTTTACATCAAAAAGTTATTTTCGATCTTTAAAAATCAGAAAAATGCTTGATAAATATAATGGGGTTATGTACAGCTCTGGTTAGTAAAATATCAGAAACCTGTGCTGAGCTTCCTATCAGTGACTGCAGTCGGTGTGAGAATGGCACTGGAGTACCCTATATATTACATACTGGTGTAATATATACACAGCTGCAAATGCCTCTCATAAACAAAACATCACACAAAACAAATCAAGACAACTACAATCATTTCTACCAGTGCGCCAGAGATCACTGACAAATCAAGGTGGTCTCTTGTCCATTACTTCCTGGGCATTACACCCATCACAATGCTAGGGAAGACCCTGAATCCCCTATTCCCACTTAGTACAACCTTTCATTACAAGCACAATATACTTGCAGCTCCCCTTCTTCTTTGCAAGCTCCTTCAAGCGGCAGCAGTGCCTTTAACTTTGTACCAGTTTATTACAGCATATCCCTATTGTAATCCCAGCATATCCAATGTACCTCCTCCCTTGTATACTAAAATGGCACACACCCTATTCTTTATAATATAGTATTATACCAATACTAATCCGCTCTTTAAAAGCTCGGTAATAATCTCACCCCAGGCACCCGCCCCTGTAAATTTATTTTTCAAATCTCTCAGTTTTGCTGTAATTAAATGGGCCTAGAAGTGCTTTTCCGACCCCCTTTATGGACCCCTCTGGCTTTCATTATACAATATAAACAAATTTTCATAGTACTTTACAATGCTGGCCCCTAGATTCACTGCAATGCTAACTAAAGGGAGCCCTCTGCTGGACAAATATGTATTATTTGGCATATTGAAAAGAGTCAGAAATAAGATATACAAAAGTACAATATGCCCATTAATGCTTTTACATTATATATATATATATAGAATAGATATATATGTAACATCTATGTTTCCAATAATTCTGAAAGCATATTTTGTTTTTAAAAATACAATTACTTACATTTTTTAGAGCACTTAATGATATTTACTATGAAATTTCCAGGGAGTTGGTTGCCAAGTTGTAAGATGATATTCACACATTATGCAGTACAATTCTGGGTGTCATTACTGGAGCTGGAAAAGGTTCAAAGAAGGTCAATAAAAAATGATATTAGCAAAGCCTTAACCTATTCCACATTGAGGGTGTAGTGGTGATATGATCCCCTTGTATAACTATATTATTATATTAGGTCAGGTTCACACTGGCATAGTTAAGCTCTGTGCATATACACTGTGCTTGAAAAAAAAATGCAGCGAATCCCTATGGCACTTACCTTCCTCTGGCCACACCAGCGTTGAAAGTGAGTGCATGCACACTGGAACGCTTCCTGTTCCGTATTTCCATACGGACACGAAGAATGTGCGCACATAGGACGATACGTGAATGTAGAGGGAGTATTAACACTACGATGGGTAAGTACAATAGAAAAGCGTGTCCCGAATATATGCCTACCTGAATTCACCTTTGTATTTCTGGGACGCACTTTAATACGCCAATGTGAACCTGGCTTAGTCAGTAAGGCCATTAATCTTCAGCTGCAAAAAGAGTTCTTTACAGCAATAATGGGAAATTGTAGAATAGTCTTTCACGGGAACTGGTTACAGAAAAAACTCTAGAGTGCTCCAAAAAAGTTAAAAGCACATAATATCTTTTTTCTTTTTTTTTAGACTATTAAGTAGCATGTTGATCCTGTCTAATTTCCAATAGGGTTCAGGAAGGAATTTTTTCCCCATGGTAAAGAAAATTTGATCCATGCTTTAAATGTATTTTTCGCCTTCCTCTGGATGAAACAGGGTAAACTAAGGGTTATTTACATACTTTTCTTTAACAGGTTGATCTTGATGATTCTGTGTCTTTTTTTCAATACTTACTATGTAATCCTTTCACTGTGAAACCAGGCAGTTTCAGTTGTTTACTAATTGCCCCACACTCTCAGAGGATACATTTAAAGAGAAAAGGAATGCAGATATCAGATTCCAGGGGTGCTGATGCAGCCCAGTATTCAGGGATTAGCACTACCCTAAAACTGAATAATAATTAGGGGAGAGTGCATGTTTTGCTTAATTTTGTTCCCTTATAGGATGACAACATTGTAATAAAACTAGAGATCTCTTTAAGCAATACCTGAGCTCTATAGATAATAATAACTAAAAGTATATGCATCTTGTTCATTTATTGATGATGCCTATGCTTCAAATCAGGAAATAACCGCAAGCAGGTCAGTGCTTAGATGATAGCTTGTAACCTATGGAAAGATCAGTACTGAAATGTAAGAAGGAGCAGTAAGTCAAATCGTAGAATTGTTACTTGATTTTACATTTTGAAAAAACATATAATCCCAGCTGAAATTTAATGTAGTCAGAGAAGGAATTGATCTGGGAAACAGATGAATCACTTTGGGAAAATTTTAAAAAATCACACAATGCATACCCAGCATAATAATAATTCTCTTCTTTGTAGGTTTAATTATCTTTCATAAAACAGAGCTCATTATTGTTACACATTTATATTTTTTACAGCATTTCACATTGCCAACAAATTGGGAGCCTTACTCTCTTAAGCGTTTTCACTCTATGTATATCAATACAGTTAAGGGGATTGATTACCTTAAATATAAGTTTTAGCATGCTGTAGATAGTGACATTTTAAGTCTGCAGTTGGTCTTTCTTTATTATTTTGGGTGTTTTCTACTTAATTTGCTTCACCTTTTTGCTTGCTGTAGGTCACTGACTCATAGCAACCAGTTTATCATTAATCAGAATTATCATCTTCACCTATTGGATATCATTGAATATTACCATCTGCTTCAATCTGGCTAAATCCTACTCTCTTCTCTATTACAGGCATGTGATCAGTTCTGCATCTATTATTTAAAGTGCACCTGTCACCTCAAAACTCTAATACTAATTTAGGTTGTACTAATGATATAAACGTTTTTGTAAATATATATGTATTTTTAAAAATGTACCTTTATACAGCATTTCTCTCTGTCATCTTCCCTGTCAGCCTCACTTTTCTTCTCTGATTTGGGTAGGTGGGGCTAAATGATGATTGACATTATAGCTCCACCAATCAGATCCCTGCTAGATTGTGATTTACAGCTATACCGTCCTGGTTATCCTTTTTTCTTTCTAATGATAGCCCTGCACTCATTATGGGGGACTTTAACTGTCACATTGATGACCCCTCTCTATCTTGGCCTTCTCATTTTCTCCACTTAACTTCCTCTTTTGACCTTCACCAGTCGGCTATCTCTAGCACCCATAGGATGATCACTTTCTAGATTTGGTTTTTACAAAAAATGCTTCTCTTTTTGCTCTTAATATCAGTCCATTCCCTCCCTCAGATCATCAACTTAAGTTTTCTATCTCATACTCTCCTACTCAACCTCTTCCATCCCCTAAAATGTTTATTTGCAATATGCGTACCATTAATCTGCAAGCCTTTCCTACTCCTCTGTCCTCCAACCGCATCTCTGCTCTCCTCTGATCCTGATGCACTGGCTACTTCCTATGATAACATGTTATCTACTACTATTGACTCATTTGCCCCCTGCAGCCTAAACCGACTCATTTAACAATCCTTGCCCCTGGCTGAATGAAGAAATGCATTTTATTAGATTCTGCAAGCATTGTGCAGAACGAATTTGGAGGAAATCCTGTTCTCGGGCAGACTTTTTGCATTATAGATTTTTGCTCTCGTGTCTTAACTCCTCTCTCTCAATAGCCAAACAATCCTATTACAGAACTCTCATATACCAGAATAAATGGATGAAAAGAAACCTAAAAAGAAAGCGTGCAAAAACGCACTACATAGTAGATACAGCAGCTGCATTTGTATTTAATACATTTGAAAGATTTTATGCTATGGAAGCTTCTTTCTCTTTCTACATATAAATTTGGCTACATTTTCCAAGTTAATTTTTTTGGGTTCTAATGGAAGCAAGATTGTATTTGCTTTGAAGAAATGTTTATTGGATTCTCTTTCAATGCCTCATTTTATCTGGTGAGCATTTTATCACACTATTGGTGAAGAGATTGGGATCCATGTTCACTTTCATTTGGAGCACATTTGTTTGGAGTGCATTCATGTTTTCCTCAGCACGTTACACTTATTTTTTTTTTTTATTGATTTGGATATTCTTAACCCCATCTCTGTTTTGGGCTTTTCTTTGTATTATGAGTTTGGTTACGTATTGATAAGGCACTATGTAGTGCGTTTTTTGTGTGCTTTCTTTTTAGCTTTCTTTTCATCCATTGATGTTTTTGGGCATTTAAGACACACGCTGAAGAGAAGAGCAGCACAGATTCTGACTTTTTTTCACTTTTTGTTTGTGTTTATATTTATTTTCATTTGTGTTGTTTTTTCATTTGTTTTCACTTTTTCAGCGCTGCTTATTTTCACACTTCTTTTAGTGTTTTTCGTTCTTTATATACCAGAATAAATTAAATCCCTGTTGTCTGTTCTCCATTTTCAACACCCTTCTATGTCCCTTGCCCTCAGGTGTGTAAACGCACCCTACACTCCCAACAAGTTTTTGCCGACTTGTTTAGAAATAAAATTGCTAATATCTGCAGCCAGATTGCTGTTCCTCCTAATGACACTAACATTATTCTACCTACATCCCCATCTGAGTTTCTGAATTCTTTTTTTCCTGCTACCCAGTCTGAAGTTTCTCAACTTCTCTCTTCCTCCTGTGTCACAACTTGCTTGCTTGACCTTCTTCTTCTTTATTCAGCCCTTGTGACAGCCCTAACGCACCTGTTCACCTCTTCCATGTCATCTGGAACTTTTCCTTCTTCATTTAAACAGGCCTGTATTAAACCCATCCTTAAAAAAGATTGCCTCACTAACGACCGTCCTGTCTTTCTCTTGCCTCTGGCTTCTAAACTTCTTGAACTTCTTGTCTGTACCCACCTTACTACCTGCATACACAGAATCCCCTGTACCCTCTGAAGTCTGGTTTTAGCCCAGGGCACTCTATGAGACCACTCTTTGTAAGCTTGCAAATGATCTCCAGATTGCCATACCATGGGTCACTTTTCTGTTCTAATTCTCCTAGACCTATCCTCTGCATTTGACACTGTCGACCACTCCCTTCTTATTCAAATTCTCCATGCACTTGGGGTCCCTAATCAAGCTGAGTCTTGCCTGGCTTCCTATCTTTCTGATTGTTCTTTTTTTGTTTCCCATCTAATGATGCTTCTTCTCCTATCCTATTCTTTTAAGGCTAGGTTCATACTAGCATATGATGAGCAGCGCATAATATGCTCATGTGAAAAAAAAAATACAGCTCAATGCAACCCAGTGGTATTTACCAAGTTTCAGATACACCAGCGTATGATGGGCATACGCTGAGTCCAGAATGCTGTGTCACATTTTGGCTGACATTTATATGCCACGCCCAAAATGTGACACGCAGGAAGTGATGTGAATGCTGAGGTAGCGTTCACACTGTTGCTGGTAAGTACAATAGAGAAATACGCTCTGTGTATTTTTCTTTCTTTTTTCTTCACATCAGCGTATGATGTGCTGCCAATCATATACTCGTGTGAACTTAGCCTAAATGTAGCTAAAGAGCTCTGTAACTATGTAGTGTAACTGTTTAGCATCTAGTCTCTTAACTAAATAACTGCAGCTGCTGCTGAATAATATGGCCAGAACTGCCCTGGGCTAATCACCCCTTGACCCCCCTCCACCCCACCTCCTTCTGACCTAAACTCCAGCGATGCGCTTCATTCTCAGAGTTTCTCCGCAGTGAGGTAAGTTGAATGGGACAGCACTCCTTGGATGCTTCGGGTCTTGCTGGCAGCTGCTGAATCCACAGCTAATACAGCCGAGAAGACTCGAAGCAGCCAAGGAGTGCCCTCGCATTCCACTTACCTCATTGTGGAGAGACGCTTAGAGGAGGTGCATCTCTGGAACACTGGAGGAGCTGAGTTTAGCTATGGGCGATGTGGGCGAAAGCGCTTCTCAAATAGGTTGCGCCCTGGCACTTGAAGCAGAGAAGCAGAACCAAATCACAAGGAATCAGGAACAGAAATGCTGGGGTGCAGGATTCAAACATTCTAAATACACATGGGGCTTGTAACTAAGTAAACGCTTTGCCTGGGCAAGGACACGGAATCTGGCGGTTTAAGACTGGGGTCACTAGCTGATTTTCAGTTGAGTTTTTTAGTTAGGCTCATTATGGCCTATCTTGTAAAACACAATAACTTGTGTGGATTATCCCACAGGAGACTATTTTTCCAGGTCACCTGAAAATCAGCCAGCGTGACCCCAAGTCTAACATAGGGCAGCTGAATTGGCAGACAATCAGATCCATTGACAGGCTATAACTGCATTCTAATGATTAGAAACACATGTGGAAAGTCTTTATCAGAACTGAATTCAATCCTGAGTGTCTGGATAACCTGTTGGGATTTTTGCTGCCTCTGAGATGGATCCAGGGCTCGACACCTTACAAGAGGGCTTTGCCAATGACAGTTGAGGTGAAGGGCCCCTAGCATTTAATTCTGTAGTGGTACCAGTTCATCCAAGTCACACACTGATGGTCTTCTGTGTTTGATTGTTCCAAATGTTTCAGCACAGATAATCCAGTGCTTTACAGAAATTAGACAAAGACATCTGTCCCTGCCCCATGGAATTTACAATCTAATTTCCATACACAATAACACAGACTATGGGTCATTTGATCAGACTCCAATAAACATAATAGTTTGTGGAATGAAACTGCAGTTTCTGGAGGAAACTTTCACAAACACAGAACATATATGAGGGGCACATTTAGTAAAGTCAAACAGATTTTTCAACTAGTAAATGCAGGAGAAACAGCCTAAATTTAAGCATATCGCTAGTTTCTTCTATTCACTAAACTGTTCAGAAACAATTTTATCCCCCAAAACTATTCTCCACCCTCAGTAAACCCATTATTCCCTATGGAGATGGTCCTGTCCATTTAGCCTAAGTCCAAAATATTTCCCCACTGAAAAGAGACATCAATATCGATCTGTAATGGAAGGAACCCTCATAGAAACTCATTGCAAAGTGTGTCCCTGTTAACAGATCAATATTTATCAATAATTATTTATTTAGATAGGGAAACATTTAAATCAATTCATTGTAAATCAGGGGAATTGAAAAGTACAGGGAAACAAAATAATTGATATGGTGGAATAGGTTTCAGTAAATATGTCCCATCATAACTGCATACAGATGATGATCTAGGACGATAGCGCTGCAAGGCAATATTGCTAACCACTAAGGTGAGAATACCTCCATGGAGTAATTAGAATTACTCTTATAGATATTTTACACTTTTCCTTTCTAAGGCCAAAAAAAAGCAAACAATATGCAAAAATGTGCAAAGAGTTAAAGCTACTATATAGCAATGTAACACTAATGCAATGTTTTACATTGACTCACATATAAAATAAACCTTGCTAATAAGTAGGTGCAGCATTGCCCAGATCCTGCTGGGGCACCTGATCCTGTCTAATATTTTCTTTCTGGTTTCCCAGCAAACACTAGTTTCCTGCCTTTAACTTCTAAGCAGCATCAAAATGGCAGGATTAAAGAAATCCCTGGAATAAAATACTAATTAACCCTTCTAAAGCAAATTTCCATTACTACTTATTTTGGCCAGGATTTTTGTTACATTATGTGCGTTTATTGGATATAGCAAGAATCTTAATGGATGAATCAATAATGTATGTTGTTCTGACAGTTACAATGTTTTCCACATGTGAATATTTTATATGATGGTTTTATGCTTTGCTTTTGAAAGGGGAAAAACTAATGAATTCACAGGGTAAAGCCATTCTTCCAGACAAGCCCCGAGCTCCATAAGCACTCAGACACTGGAGGGGCCCACACTAACTCAGAGAGTTCTATTGGAGGGGGCTGAGTATACTTTGGATGTATAAAATTATAAGACTTGAAGAAATGAGACTGTGCTATTGCAAAGCGCTCTGATCTTTTAGTATTTTTATTACAGATGTATCATGCTCCAAAATGTTTAACACTACAACAATAAGATCAAGCTATTAGCAGATAAACTCTTATCCCATCCGTCTGCCCAGCTTTCAATCCAATTTCTAATCCAATTACATACAAAGAGCAGACTGAAATGTCTAGATCAATCCCAAATTAGGTTAATATTCAATCCACAATCACATTAATGGCAGTCTGTCCATAATTAGCTATTTGATAATCCCATAGGGTATAGAAGCAGGTGTCTGTTATCAAGAATGTTATGTACTATTCTCATGTGTCTTTGCAAAAATTTCTTCTAGCTGTTTCTCATCTCCCCAGTATCTCCTATAATATGCACACAGAGAGGCAGAGCTGTGATCTCTGGGGCTTATTCTATGGGACATTGACGGACAGCTTTACCATATTATTCATTATACAATGAAATGCTAACTAATTCCCAGTTAGGAAATTACAATTTCTTTATCTTGCAGATTTGTTGTAAACTGTCCAAATCCTATACTGCCTAAACATTCTGTTCACTAATGAACCAATATGCCTTTCCTATTATCTAGGGGGTTACAGAACCAGGTTTGATATGCAGGAGTAAGTAAGTGTTTTTGCTGTATGTTTTATAAAATGGAGACAATTTACTGCCCATTGATTTGATCAATAACTGCTTTGTGTTTTGAATGAAAGTTGTTTTATTGTATTGTGTGAAAATACACCCTAATTTACCCTTAGATGAATTGTCACCTTAAATGATATGCAAAGCAATTAGTTTTCCATTAGAGTATATACAAACTGCATCCTTTCACCTTTTTATCACACTAAAAACTTCAAGAGAAGCGTTGCCCTACAGTTTTATGTAGGACAAATTGTACAGTACAGTTTTTATAGTAGGAAGATTACTTTTTAGAAATGATGAATTCAGTCAGGGATGCTGAGAGTTGTAGTCAAAGAACAATCTGGGGACTTGGTGGTGGGAAGGGGCAGTGCCAAAGGAGGGGAGATCGCCTAAGTACATTTAAGTCCTATATTAGACTACATGATGACTAATTATGACTTGGGAAATCCTTAGCTATTTTACTAATATATATATTCCTTCTACTGATTCTTATGTTTACTTTGATCAAAATATAAAGTTCATTTCTAAAATAACCTTTATTTATTGGTGTAGTAAGCCTGTCACCCTTTTAAAGAGAAATGATCCATTTATAAGAAGGTGTAATTTATTTCCCCTTTACTAATAATAAATAAAATGCGCAGGTATTACTTACAAAGTGAACATCATTTCCTGGCAGAATTTTACATTTACACATATGACTGGGGACTACTATAGAGAGTCTGATGAGGATTTCTGTCTATAAATTAAGGTAATACTTCCCCTAGTGGCAACTTCATTGCATGGAATTGCTGTTTAAGCAACATTTATCTGCTGTTTTCAACTATTGCCAGTGGCGCTGTCAGAGGCGTGAGCACAGGAGTGCCTGGTATGCCCAGGCACACCTTAATGTGCACACACCTATGGAAAGGGGCAGCAGTAGTGTCATTATGCCACGTATGATGTAATTCAGCTGGTAGTGATGTTATCATGCTGCTCGTCATAACATAATCATGCAAGCACCTCCATATAAAGGGGTATGTATCACATATAATGCTTTAGTTCAGGGTTGTAGCATTAAACTCTTTAATTTATACTACTCTAAATAGGGCCTTATTGACTAAAGGCCAAATAGTTGCGTATAGCTCTGAACTCACAACTATTCGCCACTTCTCTATGTTTGCTTATTGATCAACCTCTGCAATATATCAATTTGGGCGACTAAGATAGTTACAGTCTTAAAGAGCACTTCATATCACTTTGCGTGCACAGGTACTTCTACTATTGACCAAGCAGTGGAGTCTGTTGCAGATGTAAATTCAACAAGGTGTAGGGCTCCAAATTCACCTGATTGACTTTGCCACATCAGAGTGCCGAATTGGGGGGTTGATGGTAGGGTTTCAGTGTAGCTTAAGGTGACTACTTCATCAAAAGTGACAATGGTGACTGTGACTAAATTAGTCCACTACTAGACATGAACTAAGGACAAGGTGACATAGAAACAGATTCACTTATATACAGTTAGTGGGAAATGGTGAGGATGACGTCACCATCCTACTTCTGTTCAACTGACTTCACCACACTACGCATGTGACTTCATCCATAGCAGTCTGCCTGTTTGACAAATCTATCCGCAGCTTCATCAATAAGGAGTAGTGAATGCGCGACACAAATTCTAGCAAAGTGAATTTGACAGGTAAATTCATCCTTTAGTCAATAAAGCCCTAATACTCTGCCATGTATTATCTGAAGCTCCACAAGAAACACCGGGGGTAGTTTTTAACTAACAGCTAAAGGATGGCTGCAATTAGTAACCTGAAAAAGTCAAAGAAAAATCAATCAAAAAATCAGCCTCAAAAATAATTTTTTAAAGTACTTACTGTGTAGTAAAAACTCACCATGCCCAATTTAAATGAGAATCTTTCTTTTCTATTGTTACTGGATATTTAAAACTTTAGGCTCGTTTAGTCTAGGGCTGATTAGGATATGGAAGATACTCATGGATGCAACTCGTAGGCCAGGTTCCCACTGGCGTTTCTATGTGCAGAAAAGCTGATAAACAACCAAAACAAATGTAGCAACGCTAAAATAAATACGTATGAAAAATAACAAACAATCAAAATCGTGTAAAAGTCCAAAAAAAATAGTCCCAGTGAAGACGTAAAAATTCAGTTAGGATGCAGCTCTCTTCCAAGGAATACGCTTTAACTCTTATAAAATCGCAAATCCACAATTCTGTAAAGAAAGCGCAAAACAAGAAAAGCACCTAACACCTAATAGTGCCTTATCAATGTGATAAATAAGTGCATAAGGAAAACAACCCAAATGTGCCAAAAAGTACTAGATGTCAAAAAGTGACCAAAAATAAGTGAAATGAAACAGAAATTGTTTCAAAAAATGCCACTGTGATATCACCACAAAGTGAAAGTGGGATGTATTATCTCTATATGCTCACCAGATGAACACATTTTCAAGCCTTATGGATAAAAGATGATAGACTTCTATTAAATGGAACAACTCCAGATGTTAAAATCTCCTCATATTGTTCTATAGCTCAGATGCTATTAAGAAAAAAAAAAAAGCCTCTATAGCATAAGATACCTTTAATGAAATGATAAAATAATAACAAAATTATACTCACAAACGGAGATTAAAAATGAACTTTGAACAATGGAATCTGATTAAAATGCAGACACAAATAAACTCACTTCAGGGTCTTGTAAACTGATCAAGTAAGTGCAATTCTGAAATAGAACTCTTCTGCAGCGTATATAAACGCCAGTGTGAACCTGGCCTTAGGCTCCAGCGATGCCCTGCTCTGTTTGTGATCCTGATGTCTACTGCAGCTGACAGCCAGCGAGCTCCGCTTCACTTCCAGTTCAGTTTTATTTCACTGAGATGAAGAAGTACAGTAGCAGATTTTTGCTACAATCTTTAATGAATATGCAAAGTTGAACAATTTACATTTTTGGAAAGTCCTACAGTTCCACTGTTTATTTCCTTCACTGTACTACAACAAGTTCTATATATTATGCATCCCTAATTTTTTAAAACTTTTTTTCTCATGTAATGGAACCTATTAAAATTCCCAGCAGTTCAATTAACTATTCATAATTCTTTCTAAATGTCATTCTTCCCAATTTCCTAAAATTGTAAATACAAATAACAAAACATATGTTATATAATCATTTTTTAGATTTGCAGAAAGAAGCTTTGCTATTTTTTGAGAACTCCCAACTAACTGAGATTTTGGATGTTTGTCCAGATACAGATGGTGAGTAATCTAACCTTACTTGTAATAAGATGAGCTCCCATCTGTTTTTATGTCATAATGGATTTAATCCATGACCCCAGCTGCTCTCAGGTTTCATATTCTAATTACAAGATGATACTCACCCCTTACTTATGGTAAGTTTAACAACACATGTTGTGTTTCTCAGTGGTGGGAAGTTCATCATAGACTAGACATGCTCCAAATAATACTGTTCAGTTGGACTTTCCATTAATTTTCTGAAAGATACAGTAGCTATAAGGATACACCTTGAAATACTCAGTTTAGTGCCTTGCAAATGTATTCAAAGATCTGTTCTTTTACATTAAAGATATTTTTACTGAATTTAATACATTTGCCTAGATAGAGTAAAATTTTGTCAGTGCCAATATCAGTGTCAGACCTAGGTGTCTCAAGCAACCCAGAAAGGAAAACCCTAAGGGCCCACTGCATAATGACAAAAGTTACAATGTTTTTATGGCTGCCAGAACTATCATGATAAATAATCAGTTTCACACAATATTGCTTAGCATCTCGTTATATGCTGGGCCAAGCCCACAATGAAGGTCCTCTGGTGGGCCAGTCCGATCCTAATATGGAAATTATTCCTACACATAACTTATAAAAATGTCATCTATGAAACTATTTTTATTAGTTTGTGTTTTTGTTTTCTGATAATTGCACATATGGTAAATTGTGTCTAGAAAGTATGATATTCATCAATTTAATTTAAAAAATCAGGCTTTACGGCACGCTTCCTAAATAAAGCATTAGAGACAACAATGGCACTGAGTGATATCTCTTTAATGACATGGCTGCTAACAGGTAAGAACAGACAGAAAGATATGTACCATAATTCATGAATTCAACTTCAACAACAGCATTTTGACAAGTGCTGTATTTGACTAACTGCCACACCAATTCAAACAGGAATATTTTATTTTATAGTGTTATTAGACTTTTAAAGCAGAGTTTGAAGTAACATGAGGATTTTGCAGTGATATAAACATTTTTAGAATCATGTCTAGAAAAAACAGTTTCACTGGAAGGTTTGATTACAACTTCCTTCAGCTACTCTACACATCTTTTGACCCAGCACTGGATGTGTGCAGCAAAATGTTTGCTTGGATTCCCAAGAAATCCTTTTTGAACTAATAATTTTGTATACATGGAGGGGTGGGGGTTGTTAACCTTTGTGCATTTATTCCTCTACAACAAAGGCATCAATTAAGGCATGAAGTTTTAAACAAGCCACTCCCTCTAACTGCTTGTATAGAAACATATTACATTATTTTCTATGTACAAGTGCTGGTCAACGAATTAGAATAATTTGAAATAGTGCAATCATGAAA
>WMED01007636.1:0-17477 GCA_019650415.1 Pipa parva
TCTGTTTTTATTTACGATTTACAGAACGTGCCAACTTTTCTGATTTTGGGGTTTGTATTACAAATAAAAGCCCACACTAGTGTGTAAATAAATTGCACACAACATGTTCAGTTATCAGGTAACAGATATTGTACAATAGGGTAAGTAAAATGGAGGTTATAAAGGTGTTATATATTGTATTGTCACTAATGTCCACTCACAGGTGGGAAAGTGTAGATTACAGAAATAACAATGAATAAAGTTCTTTCCTATAAAGCAGTATCTACTGTCTAGATACAATGCAGATTCACTGTCTAGATTTGAAATTTACTTTTTTTTTTTTAAAGCTATAACCTTCAAATTTCCAGAGATCCGAGATATGACAACAACATAAACATACTTCTCATTCTGAAACTCTATCTGCTTTATTATTTTATTGTGTGTGGGGAGAAAAAAGGCTTCAGTTTTGGTTGACAGCTACAAGATGTTGGGATTTAAATTTGGGGCTTATTCATGAAAGGTGTAATAGTTGTAAAAGGTGTGAATTCACATTTATTCGCCACTTCCTCATTGCAAACTCTGTAATGTGGCAAATTCGAGACCAATTTGAAAGCTTTTGACAGTCGCAAACTTACGCAGCGCTTTACACCACTTTTCATGCTTTGTGCACAGGTAATTTGCATGTTCATCGAGCATGTCTGTGAAGTCTGTTGCAGTAGTGAGTTCGACAAGGCGTATTGTGTCATATTTGCCAGTTTTACTTTGCCAGACTGAAGTGGTGAATTAGGGGGCTGATGGCAGGGCTGGTATTGTTCAACTGACTATGCCACACTATACAAGAGACATCTACTGACACATTTGCGTCTTCCATATGGAAATCCTCTGTTCAGTGAATAAGGAGTAAAGAATTCTAGAGTCAAATTCTCACTTTTATGAATAAGCCCCAAAATTAGGTTTCACTCTCTCTTCTCTGTTTCAGAAGGGCTGCAGTACATGGTTTAGGTACAGTAAGCAATGACCGGTTAGAGTTATATTTAACAGTAAGACCAGTGCTATGTTTACACTTACATTCAGACTTTCACAACGGTATTTATTGACATGAGAGAGGGTGGACCAGTGCCCGTCTAACTCCTCGCTTACATGGAACTGACTTAGTTGCATAGTTTTGTAAATCCGACAGGAATCCTGCAGTTTAATGATTTAGCAACTGGAGGCTCTGTTTACTGGATTTTATTATTAATAATAATAATTTATTTAGCGTATTTATATAACACCAACATGATTACAGAACTTAATCATTCTCTTCAATGCCTACTCCTCTAGTTTCCCTATACCAGGGGTTGGCAAACGTAGAAGAGGAGGGAGCCATTTCACTCCCTCCTCCAGCGGCAACAAATGTTTTTCGAGCCTCAAACAAGGAGGAGCGCACTCTCCCGATCACACGACCTGCCAACAGCCAATCAGAAGAGAAGTCGGAGGTCCTGGGCGGGGCTAGGGAGAGTTGCTACAAGCCACAACAAGGCGGCTAAAGAGCCATATGTGGCCTGCCCTATACAGACAGAGACTGGAGCCAGTTTACTAAGGCTTATTTAGTCTAAAGGAGCCCCTCACAAGCATGCGGTGAACATAATGTAAATAAAAGTACCCCATGCACAGAATATTGTTTGTATCAACAAGACTTGAAGACTTGTATCTAAAATCTTGAAATTATATTTAGAAAAAAATGTCATTTTACCATTAAACCTGGGCGATAGGAACCTCCGCTGCCTTTGTCACTAAATAGATTGACGTGCAGAAGTGTCTTAATTATTTACAAGAAGCAGATGCGTTCGAAAGTTTTAAAATTGCACACGTACTCAAGAAATCTTTTAATTGAAGGTTCACTTCTAGAAATCTCCGTGCTACTTCAACGGCTAATTTGTGTAAAAAAAAACCTACTAAAGGATCGGACAAGTTGGCTCATTATACAGGTCTAGGAAAAGAGGGGGGACAGAATGACATGACAATGAACTTCAAATGTATGAATTTCTTTATGATTTGAATACAGTTTAGGCTATTTTCACCTTTACTAAAAAATAAGAAAGCGATACACAAAACAAGGAGGAATTTAAAGGGAAATGATCATCCCCACTACATCCATTGTTAAAGAATACCCCGGCATTTTTATTATGTGTAATGATATAACAGTATTATTATCTTGTAGTCCACTTGTTTCTTATTTCATGCGCTGTGCAGTTAAGTTCATCAGCTTTCACTCATGACAACATAGTCTGTTTATTGTCCAATAGCCTGCCAAGGGAGGAGTCAGGCAAACTGTCCCATAGTCCAGCACAAAAAATGGCTTAAAGGAACAGTCCGGCCGAAAAAAAAAAAATATTTTTATTTATGCTAATTTACACCTTTTATTAAATTCAATTTATTATCAAATTTAAAAAAAAAAAGTTAAAATTCTTACCTGTAAAGAAGTGCTATACAGTATTTCCCTGTTGCATACCCCAGCCTCCGACACTGCCGGCGAATCTATGGCGTCCAAATCAGGCAATACCTCTCAGGAGCGTATTCCTCTCTAGTTGCGTTCCTAGTGAAGCCCCGCATTGGCACTTCCTAGAAGTCATGGAGAGTGTGCACATGATCAATGCGTCCACCGTGGATGACGTGCACGCTCTCCCATAATAGTATTGTAGAGTGTTTGCTTCACAAGCATTTCCATGGAGTGTGTACCATTATTGAGACTGGTAAAATAAGGATTAGAAGAATATTTACTGGCAGTTTTATGTGCTTGTTTTCATTAATGCTAGTGCTTGAGTAAATTAATGGTGAAAAAAAGAAAATATCTTATGTGCTCCTTTACTGTAGTGTGCACAGTGCTATGCTCAGAATTCCATCCTGATTTTATCCATGTGTATATTTGGTATCTTGCCTTAGGCTCAATGCATTGCTTTGTGGTTACTCTTACTTAGTTTTCTATATCATATGTAATTACTCATGCCTTGTAGCATCATAAGTCCTCTCTCTTGCCCTGACTACCTTCTATGCTTTTCTGCTGCCTTTCTTGCCTTATTCTATGTTATATCCCTGTCACAAGATCTCTCTCATACTCTCCTTCCTATTCTTTTATCTTTAGTGTAGTTTCTGTATTATACAGGGTTTTCTAGCCTTCCCTACTAATTTACTCCCTTTTTTTATTATTTCTTGCTGCTGTTCCTTGTGTACTATCTTTCTCAATGACTCTACCATCATTTTGGTCTTTCAAGGGTACTTTTTCTTGGTTACCTGCTTCCCTTATACTGTAATACCTATAATCCTGCCATGCACAAGATTTATACTCAGAACCTTGCTGGATGCACGCCTTGATTCTTTGTATATCACCACTTGCTTAATAGAATATTTAAATACTTCCTTTTCATTGGGCAGGTTGACTTCATACTGTTAGGTGGAGATCTCTTCCATGACAACAAACCTTCCAGAAAGACCACGTACACATGTCTAGAGCTTCTAAGGAAGTATTGCATGGGGGATCATCCTGTCAAGTTTGAGATTCTTAGTGACCAGTCAGTAAATTTTGGCTATGGCAAGTAAGTAAAGTTAGAGGTGTTAAACCAACAACCGCCTTATCCAAAGGTTTCATATTTAGTTAAATAGAATAATACTGTCTTTAAGGAAGATAGTTGGATGAGATGGCCACTGTTTGATTCTGCGTATAAAGCTTGACATTAAAACAATGCCCAGGGACAAAAAGAGGAATTTATAAATTAAGTGCAGTTCATCTGTAATTCCAGAAGTTCTAATTATGTAGACAAAAAATTATTTGACTTTCACCTTGTATAGCAGGGAGATTTTATTCAGCTGATCTAAGGCCAAGGAATGATGGCATGATAAGGAATGATGTTGTTAAAGATGAACGATCACCACTGCTTTTATTGCAAAGATAGTATAATCTCCTGTCTGCTTCCCACCAGCAGAAAGAACCCCAGGTACTAAGCAAACACATATACTGTATATCCTGGTTCTAAACCTACAGTATATAGGAATGCATTTCATGTTCAAGGAGAACTATAGCTTTAAATGATATTTACCTGATTCTCCTATGCCCAGGATTGTCAGATGAAAAACTCCCAGGAGCAACTCTCTTCCTCCTTCTGTATGTGACGTAGATCATCCCTAAATACCTGTCCCTTTCCTCATTTCAGCAAAATGGCCCATGAAGTTGATACACAGATCGATTTTGATTTTTAGATTTTCACATGCAAATTCATAGGCCATTTCATTACGTCACATACAGAGGGAGGAAAAAAAGCTGCATTGGATAGGATCGTGATATAGAAGCTGATCATCCAGCAGCACTGTTCGTATACTGCTGCTGGACATGATCAGGTAAATATAATTTAAAGCTACGGTTCTCCTTTAATCCAAAACATAAAGGATGATATCTAATGAATAACAATTAAAGGAGAATTAAAGTAAAAAAAAAATAAAAAAGAACTGTTAAAATATTTTCCTTATACAGAGCCGATTGATTACAGTCACAGCATGAGCTGTGCTGTAATTAGCCGGCAGCCGATGCTTCCTTCATAGCGCTGGCTGACTGCCAGCCAGCGCGAAGCTCCTCCCACCTTGTTTCACCTCGGGTGAAAAATGGCTTAAACATCATCACGTTCATTGCGGGGGCCAATGAGAACACTCCCTGAAATGAACATGATGATGTATGATCCTGTTGAATCAAGAGGAAGGAGCTGTGCAATGGCTTCTCAGTCAGCTAGCACTGTGAAGGAGGCATCAGGGGAAGCGTCGGCTGCTGGCTAATTACAGCACAGCTCATGCTGTGGCTGTAGTCAATCGGCTCTGTATAAGGTAAGTATTTTAACAGTTTTTTAAAAAAAAATTTACTTTAGGTCTCCTTCAATATTCAAATTAGTTATTAATCACTGAAAACTGCAGCAATCTGAAGCTGGAACTCATTCCGATTTACTTAAAATATATAAAAATTGCATGTAGCTTGCGGTTACCTTTACACAAGATTTCACAGGTACTGATGTTAGTAAATTCATCTCTGCTGACCCGGAGTACCTACAACCTTTCACACTACTTAATGTAACAATGTGTATGCAGATTTCACTGGGGATAAATACCAGAGTGGAGTACAGTTAGTACCATCCAGAATATGAATACAAGTTATTTCTGGTCAGTGATTCATTTCTCCTTCTGCTGAAGAAAATTTATTTATTTTTTAAGAATAAATGTTGCACCTATGCAGTTAATGATATCAGTAATGTTTGAATGACCTCACATGCCAGGTCGGAATGCTAGCAAGATGTCCGCTGTGCTGGTTTCTGGGGAAGATGAAGTACCAGACTTGGGAATTTGCCGAGTTTCACAAAGAGACTTCAGATTTACAAAGTAAATACCGGGTCTCTGGAGAAACTGCAGTGTAAAGGTCCATCCCAACTCACACTATACCGCCCACTTTAGCCCCCAAACCCACCTATAACCATATAAACAGGGCCCCACTAGCATTTGTTTCACATCCCAATTACACTTTAAACTGTCTATTTACACTACACATTACCCAGTTGGCCATCGATTGCTATCATCAGTACTCGAAGGCCATGTGACTTGCTGGCTGAACCACACTGGTATGCTGAGCTTACTGGGCCTCCTATAGCCCTTATTATAATTATAAATAATTATAATTCTAAAATATATGTCAAAAGTTACTTCTTTTTCAGCATTACAGTTCAGATGAACTTCACTTTCATTATATTACAGGAGGAACAATATTTAGCAATATGAAATGTTAAGAAATACATTATATGATGACCATTTTTTCCATCTTCTGATAGAATTGTTCATGGTATGCTTTTTTCATTCCTCCTCTCACAAGCTGTTATTTAACACAGGTTTCCTTGGGTGAATTATCAGGACAACAATCTGAACATTTCTCTCCCAGTCTTCAGTGTGCATGGAAACCATGATGACCCAACGGGGGTAAACTGTCTATTATAAAATGAGTTCAAGCGGGTGAACTAGTTATTTTCATATTACACTGTGTTCATGCAGAGAATAATAAACTTAGTGAAACACTGAATAACAAGATGCCTTGAATCCTGCAGTGCTGTTTTGTATCTTGTGATGTTCTTTTTAAGACATAGAATTCCAATATTGAGAAGATTTCATTGTTTTGCTTTGGGACATTGATTAAAGAACCAGAAACGGTAGTACTGGTAAAAATGTTCTCTGATTATCTTCCTGATTTATATTATATTGAGTTTGTGTTTCTTGTGGTTGCAGACATCTTTTGTCTGATTAGTAAAAAAAAAAAAAAATCACCAGCCTAGTCCAATGAAATCAGGAATTCAACTAAATTAATGTCATGTCAATCCAAATTTATTTCTGGTGTTACTGGTCCTTCAAACATTGCAAGGCTGTCCATCTTGCCATCTTTGCTTTTGAAGTATCGCTTGATAGCTTTTGGCCATTTTTATTTTTACGCTTTGACCCTGTAAGTTGTGGCAACTAGAGATCATGTGCAGGTATATGAACACTAACAGAAGCCCACCAATCACCTTGAACCTGGGGTCACACTAGCTGATTTTCAGCTGAGCTGGAATAATAATCTCCCCTCCTGACCGGCATCAACGTCATCACGCCTGCTCCAGACATACGCCGTGATGACTTTGCCACTCAGAGATCACCCAGTGATAAGCGTTGAAATCATCACTGCGCATATTTGGAGCAGGCATGATGACGTTGACGCTGCTCTGCACCGCCAATGCCGGTCAGTAGGGCGAGTCAGAGCGCAGCTTCATAGCTGTACCGATCGCTATGAAATTGCCTTCTTTTTTCAGAACAGCTGCTCCATTCCCCATGACAGTTAGGACTTCCCAGCTAGTGCCAGGTATATTTTATAATATATTCATTTCTTTTCTGCCTTTACTTCCCCCTTTAACCATGAGTCTTCAATATTCCAGAAGCACAGCCCAAAAAATGTCTGTGATAAATAAGTTATGTACAGGGATCCCCTCCACCTGTTCATGAATTACAGTTCCCAATACTGTGTCTCTGCTTACATCCTATGTAGAAAACCATATTAAAATAAACTTGTATTCTGGCTTCAAATATCTCCTGAAAAAAAAAAAGTCTGTTCTAAGCAGGTACATTTCCCATGCCTTCTATTATATGTATTTATTAGACAAGAGATTGCAAGCTTTTGGGTGAATAACTCAATGCGATTTTATTTTTTTAATAGGCTGATGCTCTGTGTGCCTTAGATATATTAAGCTGTGCTGGGCTTCTGAATCACTTTGGACGATCTGCATCAGTAGAAAAAATTGACATTAGTCCATTGTTACTGCAAAAAGGACGCTCAAAGATTGCACTGTACGGACTTGGTAAGCGATCCCTGCTAAGCCTACTTACCCTGACATCCCTGCTAAGCCTACTTACCCTGACATCCCTGCTAAGCCTACTTACCCTGACATCCCTGCTAAGCCTACTTACCCTGACATCCCTGCTAAGCCTACTTACCCTGACATCCCTGCTAAGCCTACTTACCCTGACATCCCTGCTAAGCCTACTTACCCTGACATCCCATTCACTTCTTTTAAAGGGCCATTTTCTTATAAGTGATTTGAAAGTTTCTGTGGCTTCTTTACCTTTACTTGCTGGTGGATGATAGAGCCATTGATACACTCATTTATTTTAGTTTCTTTTGCATTATGTTAGCAAATGTATCCACATTCCTGGTCTAGCAGGTCTTCTTTCCTGGGGATAGAAAATATGCTTTCATGTTGTCACATGACCAGGATTTTTAACCCCAGACTGATATGTGGGACATTATTAGGAGGGCAGAATTTTTAAATTTCCTATACAGCCGGGTAACTGAACAGTTAATGACTTGCTATGGAGGTTACAGATCTTCTTTACAGAGGAATTGATAGTCATTTATACACTCATATATTTTCCCTTATATCAGCAGTAAAATTAAAGGACTAAGATAATTGTGTCTGTATAGGACCTTCACATTTACATGTTTTGTAAGTCTGAACATTCAGACAGTAGCATGACATCCTTCTCCATGTGGCCCCCTAGGCGCTGTGTCTACCTGACCACACAGTCTTGGTACAAACAAGATCAGAGCACAGAATTACGTATTTGTTGGCTATCGCATGTGTCATTAGTAGGGGTCTGTCATATCAAATGTATGAGACCCCCTGTACTCTACATTGGGAAACCATATGGCATGATATTAATAAACATTGTTAAACTATTGCACACAAAACTATTGGTACAATGGCATCGAAAATGTAGTTCCTAAAAATAGTCAATCTGAAAGGGAACGTTAAAACCCAAAATGTAAGGGAAGCTCACAAAATCTGAACAGGAACATACACATAGGTATTACATCATGCCTTTGCCTGCTTTGTGATATCATACATCTTAAAAAAAAAAAAAGTCAGCTGTGTGACACTTCTGTGAACCTTGTTATTTTTGTGTCAGTGCACACACTGTTTCTGAAATATACATTCGAGAAGTTATGTATATATATGAGATATGATTTATGGACATATAATTAAAAGAACAGAATAGCCAAAAATAAAAAAAACACATCTAATTATTTATGTTAATTACTAACTTTTATTAAATGCATTTCATCATCAACTAAAAAAAAATTCTTACCTGTAAAGAAGTGTTGTACAGCACTTCCATGTTGTAGACTCCATCTTTGACTCTACAGCATCCCAAGTCTCCAGATCCCCTCTGAGATGCGCAGTCCTCTCCAGCCGCACTGATAATGAAGCCCCGCATTTCCCGTATCACATGGGAGAGCATGCACGTGATCAATGCGTCCTCCTTTGATGACATGCACGCTTTCTCATGTGACATAGCAAATGCCAATGATGGGCTTCGTTATAAATGTGACTGGAGAGGGCTGCACATCTCAGAGGGGATCTGGAGACTCGAGACGCTGTAGAGTTGCTGGCAGAGAATGAAGATGGAGTCTACAATGCAAAAGTGCTGTACAGCACTTCTATGCAGGTAAGAATTTTATTTTTTTAAAATTGATACTAAAAAACATTTAGCAAAATTTAGTAATTAACATAAATAATTAAATGTGGTTTTTTTTTTTTTTTTTGGCCATACAGTTCCTTTAAGTGACAAGAGACCTTAAAGTGCACCTGTCGTCTCAAAACTAATACTAAATTAGGTTGTACTAATGAAATAAACGTATGTATTAAAAAAATGTACCTTTATACAGCGTTTCTCTCTGTCATCTTCCCTGTCAGCCTGACTTTTCTTTCCTGGGTCCGGTGATGATTGACATTGATCCTTCAATCAGGTCCCTGCTAGATCGTGATTTAAGGGATCTGATTGGAGGAGCTATAATGTCAATCATCATTTAGCCCCGCCCACCCGACAATCAGGAATGAAAAGTCAGGCTGACAGGGAAGATGACAGAGAGAAACGCTGTATAAAGGTACATTTTTTAAAAATACATATATATTTACAAAAACATTTATTTCATTAGTAGAACCTAATTTAGTATTAGATTTGATGTGACAGGTGCATTTTTGAGACCCATGTCAATCTGTGGGCATAAGTAGGATGGAAATAATAGTTTAAAATGTGATGATCTGTTGCACGACTTACTTTGACTGCCATAAATATCCACTCGTTTTCTAATGGATTATTCTAAAATATTTCACCCAAAGAAAACATCTTCATTATCCATACTAAGGCTAATGAAGCATTGCAGTCAGGCGTCAAATTCAATAATTCTGCATTTGATCATAAATTGTTTAGAAAACATTATTAGCACTAATCCGAAGTGTTAGAGTTGTCTAAATGTCAATTATCTTTGTTGGAAAACATTTCTGGCTTTGCTCATTTTTATGTACAGTATGCAGATCTTTTACAAAATTTTTTTCAATGTTTTTTAAAAGTTGTGATTTAAAAAAAAATGTATTCAGAAATCTGACATTTTTCATTTTGGTTGTAACAAATGTGGGTGAGGAATCTTCTGTAGCTACAGTAAAAACTAAACTAAAAGGGATAAGTCCGTTTTAAAATCTCTGCTAAATGTAGAATTTTTATACCGGTAAATCTGCACTGGACTGTGGCCAAATCAAGTTCCCATGAGTAGCATTTATCGTTTGTCATTTTCCATTTGTATTTGGTCATTATGACCCCTGAGAAATGTAATAACTTAGCTGCCCGCTTTTGTGATAGCATGTTTCCAATTAAAATATCTGACAAACCTATTTCAGAGTTTGTAATATATCCTATTGATGCTTTGCTTACGTCATGTATGAGGGACAAAGATGCCCCTTCCTCAGGTTCAACGAATGAGCAACTCCCGCTGAATTTTGACGAGGCTGAAATTCGATTTTGCTATGACCGCTTTCAGAATCACATTGTAAACCACACAATAACCATTGTGTAGAACTAGTTGCGTTTCTGGACCCTTAGGGAATAGAATGTATTTCATTATACGCTGTCATATTGCATAGTTCTAATGGAATATGAACTGACTATATGTCACATCAGAGAGCAACCATCATGCTTTATATCTGTGTAGATGTATTTTCAGATGTCACTGAACTGAAATTGCTTCATTTAATATCCTGATAAGTTGACATTTTTACTGTACTGATGCAGGATCCATACCTGACGAGCGACTGTATCGAATGTTTGTTAATAAACAAGTCACAATGATGCGTCCTCGGGAGGATGAGTCCGACTGGTTTAACTTGTTTGTAATTCATCAGAATAGGTAAGTTCAACTGAAGGGGACATTTGACACTATAGATTAGGCAATGAGACATATACTGTATTAGGTCGATGCATTAAATACATTGTATAGGTGTTAGCATTCTCTTTGGGCTCATGAAGATTACAATTTGAGAATGTAATGTCTAGTTCCATCTTTTATATACCTAGCCTCCACTCTTCACAAGACAACCTTCTTCATGAATCCCTCACTAAGACAGCCCATTCTCATCTTAAACTCTTCTCTCTTGCTGCCCCTTATCTTTGGAATTCTATATCCCTCTACCTCCGCCAAGAGAAATCCATCAATATCTTCAAACCTAAGTTAAAAATCTTACCTCTTGGAGCTCTAGCACTGGTTTTCATATCTATATTTTATCGTTCAACTGCTATTTATACTCTTTTGTATTCTATTAAATAGCACTTATAGGTTAATGAACTGACACTTTGGGGGTAATTCAGGAAAGATCACCTCGCTGAAGTACCTTTAAAGCGTTCGCTGATCTCCAAGTGCAGGAGACCAGTGAGCGCGTACCCGACTCGGTGAAGTGATGAGAAGCTTCACAAGGGTACTTCGATCTTTCCTGAATTACCCCCTTTATGTTACTGCACTTGTTACCCTCCTATCTGTTTATGTAAGTCTTCCTCCTATTTAGATTGTAAGCTCTGTGGGGCAGGGACCCTCCATCCTTTTGTTTCAATCATGGCCTGGCACTTAGAGTGATGTATTTTCTTATATGCTTGTAATTTACTTCATTTTTTCTTTGTTAAGCACTTTTCCCTGCGTAACCTAGTGGTGCTTTATAAATAAAAATATATACTGTATATACAAACATACATACTGTGAGGATCTTCAATAAATAGATAATATATAAAGTCACATGATCAAATAACTGATGGAATATACATTGATCACGGGACAATTACAAAGTGAAATAAACAGCCTAAATTAAAACAATAAGAATATGTATTCTGATTAATCAATTACATACATAGAAATTTGAATCTCTGTTATCCATTTAATACAATATAATTGAGAACCAACTGATGATCCTCTCCCTTGTTAAGTATTTTAATGTGTTCTAGTAATGACAAATATCATAGTACACTGCCTTACATATATTTCTATTGAGGTGTTGCTAATATAGACTAATAGTAATATATATAAAAAAAAATCTAGTCCAAGTCCCTTTTAAGAAAATTAATAAATCAAATTAGACTGACTTAAAGGAAATAATAAACATTTAAAGTTAAGCAGTCCCAATATGGTCCCCAAAAGCATAACCACGTGTAACTTTATTGTAACGATAGCAAGGTCTATTGGTAACTACTCTATGCAAACAGTTCTCTGCCTATTTTCATAAAGAATTTCTAGGAAATCAGCTATATTTGGCTGATAATTACAACAACAAAAATGGGATCTCTCACTAGAACCAGAGATATGTGGTTTTTCATTGGCTGTGTACACACTGATCCGTGCATCAACTGATGAGATTTGCAAACCTGCTGAAGGATTGGCCTGGCATGAATAAATCATCAGTTTATGATGTCATTTTGGCCACCACACACTGTAATATTCTGACAAATCATTCCATGTCAAGTAATATCTTATGAGTCAATGTAGAAATATACTTGGGAAAATCCAAGTTGACCACATCTTCTGCAATGAAAAACGTCTGTACAGACTTCTCACGTCATCATCATAAAAATCACTTTGACATTTTCTGTCTAGACTACTACATATGATGTCCCCCTCCAAAACAAATGTAACCATTCCACAAAATTTCCCATGTCTTTCCCACTGCAGACATCAGTCTTAAAAAAATCTACTGGTTTTGATAGTTTTTCTCTTTGCTAAAATTTGACGTTAGATCTGCCCTGTTACAGCCTGATGGCATAATAGCAGAGAGGAGAGAATAAAAGAAAATGAAGTGTATGGCTCTTGCTAAAAGTGTTCTAAGATGTCTTTTCAAGAATAAACTATTTGTGGAAACCCTTCTGAAATAATAGCGCTAGGCCTGCCAATCAGACATTGGTTGCTCAGTTGAATATACTAAAGAAAAGATTGAATGAAGCAAATGTTCTCCGTCTGTGTCTTCTATAAGAGGTTGAGGCTACTTTTGCACTGTTAGTTATTTGAACAGCTTAGTTAGCCCAGTTTTTTTTGCTCAGAAATAGACCTGATTTAGGGATCTGACTGCCGAAGTGACTGCCGTATCTCAGCAGGTTAGATCTTTGTGCATCCTGTGCATCACGGTTGCTTGGAAAGCTGCTGCAGCACACAGATCCAGAAGATCATTTAGAAATATGGTAGCTAAATAATGGCTAGAGGAATATATTGGCTGACACTGCCTTAGTTAATTGTTTTGGGGTGCAATCCCTGTTCCATCCTTTACTCCACATTTGGCATTTGATGTAAAACAATACATCATTCATAAGTCCAACTCTGGAGTAATACATTCCTAATTGTGGTTAGTAAAAGTTACTTTTTAGATGTGCGAGCTATTTATGCTTTGGCAGATCTCTTTCTGCTATTTTTTATTTTTCACCATGTTTGACTATGCCAGTGGTCAGCAAAGGTGTGGCTTGCGAGCCACTTGCGGATCTTTAGCCGCCTTGCTGTGGCTCGGAGCACGCCTCTGAAGCCCCACCCATGACTGCTGACAGCTCTTCTGATTGGCCGTCAGCAGGTCATGTGGTCGGGAGAGTGCGCTCCTCCAGGGCTCACAAAATAGTTGTCGCGGCTGGAGGAGGGTGTGAAGTGGCTCCCTCCTCAAAGAAGTTTTCCAACCTCTGTACTAGGCCATAGTTAGGTGCACTTCTATGTAATAGGTGCTCTGCGATAACCCTATTGATTGATATTTGGACATTCTGATTTCACACTCTATTGTCAGTCTGTTAAAGTTTGTTGATAGACCATGAATAATTCATTTGATTTGTTGCTGAAACCTGAAGGCTCTTTTGTTTAAGTTGCTGTGTTTTGCCAAGGTAAAAACTACATGATTGTAGGAAGATTTTACCACTTATATTTGTTCTGATTTAAATACCTTTTAACTATATTTAATGCTGATACATCTAATCTCATCCCATATCCTAGCATGTTTATATATAACCTTTCAAGCCATTAGGTCTTCTGGTGTACCATTCTCTGGAAGGCAGAGATTTTATAGGTTTATTTTATATTTTCATCAAAATCTTTTTCTCACCATTCTACTTAGCACCTCTGTGATTAACCTATCATTATATGATTGATTACACTTTCTTTCTAATTACCCAGTTAGTTGTGCCTGCATTGGTGGTGCTTAGGAGCACACTAGGCATAAAAACATGAAACTAAGTGCGAAATTTCTTAATCATAAATCGTGATATTGAGCGATTTTTACCAATATTGCAATATCACAAGTTTATCAATATCGCAATATCGGTAATATCAATATCGAAATCTGAACGAAATGTTTAAACCATTGATTTCAATGGCAAAGATCCATGATATCGCTGGAAAATTCGATATCGTGATATCGATATCGCAATATCCGTAAAAGTTGTTCGATATTGCGATTTCAGTAATATTTACGATTTTAATAAATTTCGCCCTTAGTGTATTAAGCGATGTTCATGCACCTTCTTTTGTAACAATGATTTATTTCACTCTACGTGAGTCACTTTATAAAGGGTTCCATAAACCATTCATTTTGTTTATAACAGGAGCAAGCATGGTGCAACAAATTATATTCCGGAGCAGTTCTTGGATGAGTTCCTGGACTTGGTTATTTGGGGACATGAGCACGAGTGCAAAATAGCACCTGCAAGGAATGAACAGCAGCTCTTCTATGTATCTCAACCAGGAAGCTCAGTGGCAACTTCTCTTTCTCCAGGAGAGGCAGAAAAGAAGTATGTTTAAATTGGAAGGGCTTTCTTGTTATATTAGAGAATTTGTAGCCTCTAGTCTAAATTATAGCACATAGTATAAATTGTTCATGTTCTTGCACGTGCACCTAATGTACATTGAGGAGTGATTTGTAGAGTGAACATCTCCAGCTATTTGTTTCCTTTCTGTTATAACATCTCAGGTAGTTTTTTTGGAATGACTGCACAATTATCAATATTCACAACTATATGTATAGACTAAACTGAAAGTGACAAGATTAGAGAGCATAGAACAAGTTTTATGACTAAGTGCTAGCAGTATAAAATAAAAGTCCTTCCAAAATATCAGCAGTGACATGGTTGGGATTTTGATTGTTGGACACAATATATTTGCACTCCTACTTTAAAACCTAATTACTAAATTTTCCCACACTAGACATGCAGGGACCATAAAGTCAGATCCAGCAACCAAAGTTATGTTGTCCTAAAGCTTGTGTACTATGTGAAAAATAGTGTACACAATTTGACCTTAATCCTTTTGACGTTTTTTTTTAAATTAATCTGGAACATTGTAATAACATAGTAGGTAAAGTTGAAAAAAGGATTAATTTTAGATCTGTAAAACCAATTCCATTTTTATCCAAGAAAAATAAAACTTTTAATGTTGTTTTGAAGACTGGTGGTGTCAGTAAAAACTGTTTCATGCAAGCCAGATACCATTTCAACCTTGTAGGAGAAAACAATCCTTCCTCACCACCTTGTTGGTGGAGGAGCTACGTTCTGGGATCAGTGGTCACTGCATGCTCTAGAAATATCGTAGATTAGACTTTATATCCCCTTTACAAAACTGGAATTCTGCCCTTAACTTGGGTCCATATTAATTGAAGTCAGATTTATTTTATGGAACCTTGTTGACATTGAGAACACCTAAGAAATTCCCCCATGTTCCTGTTATGTTTAGGCATGTGGGTTTGTTGCGAATTAATGGAAAGAAAATGAACATGCAGAAAATTCCTCTGCAGACAGTCCGCCAGTTCTTCATCGAGGATCTTGTCTTAAGCGATTACCCTGATATTTTCAGCCCTGACAATCCCAAAGTTACACAAGATATAGAAAACTTCTGCATTGAAAAGGTGGGTATTAATCATGTTTCCTTAAATGCATGACAATAACTGCTGGATATATTTACAGTGGTTAGTATTTCTGTATGAAGAATATTCTATGGAGGTGTCTTCAAACAGAACTAATTCAGTGATGTCATAAATTGAATACATTTATTATTTACTGTTTGATTCTGACTTTGTTGATGACATCATGGGCAAAATTTAATAAAGTCGTAAAGACCGCTCTCGGTGCTTATCAAGATCCATTAAATATTTATTTTTTTTCTCTTCTAGATAGAAGCTATGCTGGACATTGCTGAGCGGGAGCGTCTTGGGAATCCTCGCCAGCCAGATAAACCATTGATAAGGTTGCGGGTAAGAACTTTGTTTGTGTTTTTTTGGAACTAATATTTAAACAAAATCTATATAGTTCTGAAAATTCTGACTTTTTTTTACATTTGTCGTTCTATGGCACATTCATTGGAAATATACAGATTGCTTAGGTTATTTAAAGTCTCTGTTTTGTACAAGCATGTGAATAATTGTTTATTTTTTTTACTTTAATTGATTACATAAAGAAAAGCTGAATTAAAAGTTACATACAAAGATCCCACATGAACCAAAACCCTGTGAAAGAAGCGCATATAATCGCACTAAGTGCATTAACCTTGGATAAACAAATATAAGGGAAAAGTTCCCAATGACCAACAGATGATTAAAGGTAAAGTATTTTTTGAGTGATGAATGGTGATATAACGGAAGCAGTGCACTAAGTGCATTAACCTTGTTTATCCAAGGTTAATGCACTTAGTGCGATTATATGTGCTTTTCACAGGGTTTTGGTTCATGTTGTATTTTGAAGGCACAGTGTTAAGGGAACACACTGTTGTTTAAAGAAAAGAAACAACATCCATTTGGACTTTTGTGTTTGAATCCATGAACTTATTTTTGATCCACATATTGTGTTGTTTTGATACACTTTTTAATTTAATTCACCTAATTAGCGCTGTTTTTCACTTCTGTTATACAAAGATCCCGGTTCAGTTGTCCATGATGATCAAAAGTCATCTGTGATCCACAAAAATAACTGCCTCTGATAACAAAAATGAGTTGTTTTTGTTTAAGCTGTTTATCGTGTAGATTATGGGATATTTGTCTAAATGGCATATTTGGTAAGGTAAATTGGTATTTATAGGGAAGCTTCCAGTTTTTAGAAAGTGGGTAACTTAGACTTTGGGTTGTTGTCCTACAACATTAAAATCTCTTCAGCCGCGGTCACACTAGCTACTTTGTAGCTGAGGTAATTGTAATAAAGCTACTTTTATCTATTCTAGTGCCGGAGGATCTTTTGTTTTCTAATTGTAATTCGGCTCATTATTGTCTACGGTGTAAAACTAAACCATAAAATAGTCTATGTAGCTCATCTCATATGAAACAATGGATTTTATTCTTCCAGCTCTGCTACAAAGTAGCCAGTGTGGCCCTAGCCTAAAACAGTTACTTTCTCCAATTCAAATAGATGATAATTGCTGAAAGAATCCAGCAAAATGATGGAAGCACTGGAGAAACACAAATGAAAAACCAGGAGGGAAACAAAAAGCTCCCCTAGTGTGATACCGTTTTTCAATGAGAATGACAGTGAATCTCTGTGATAGATTATCACAAAAGTGCAATTATATTTTCTATATCACTATAAATGGTGATATATTAGAGCACATATAAAGAGAACGGTGTATCGTAACGGTAACCGTAAATCTGATG